>OOFE01035411.1:19133-30395 GCA_900323365.1 Monocentris japonica | reverse complement strand
GATCTGAGGTGACTTGATAGATGTAGGTGCTGTGACTAATCATTTGTACACCGGCAGCGGAAAGTATGATCACCCTTGTTAATTTGTGATTTTTGGCCTATTTTGTATCAAGACTGTAGGCCTATTTGATCATATAGTCTTAATATCTAGATAAAGCATAATGTGACAAAACAAAGAATTATGAAGACAAAAAACATGAACTGTATGATTCCTGCAGGTCAGTAAAGTAAAACTCTAATCTCTAGTTAAAACCTCATTTAGACCAGATTTTGCTTTCCACAACTCGGGCACAGTTTAGTACATGGCTTGCTCAATGATTTCTATTCCTGCTGAATTGGCAGCACGTCAGTTTGAGCTGAACTGTCAACCATCGTCTATGTTTTGAATTTCACGTTGCAGGAGAACTACGGGTTGGACCGGATAGAAGTACGAGACAACGGCCATGGAATCAAAGCTGCAGATACTGACGTGATGGCTGTGAGACATTACACCTCAAAGATCTGCAGGCATGAGGACCTGGAGTGCCTGGAGACGTATGGCTTCCGGGGAGAGGCCCTGGGCTCCATCTGTGCCGTGGCCGAGGTCAGAAGTATTCATTCATTTTAGTTATTTCAGGACAGTCAACTCAGCAGTATAATTTGTCAGTGCTTTCCAGGAAGTTCTAGGGTCCAGCTGTTTAAAATCTTCATTCAGACATGTTTCACGAGGTTGCTTGACGCTGATCTATTCATTGGTTTCTATTCCATTTGGAACTGAGCAATAAGGTAGATCTGATGTCTTATTGTTTTCCTTCAGGTGGCTGTCACTACGAAGACAAAAGAGGATGACATCAGCACCCAGTACATGCTTGATTTGACAGGGAAGGTTGTTTCTCAGAAGCCATCTCACCTAGGTCAAGGCAAGGCACCCCTGACTGAATCACACCCTCATACAAAAAATAATAGCACCAGTGCACAACAAATTGAATGAATCCATCACTTCCCGAATGTTCTGATAGCAAGTTTCATTGTGTTGAATGATGTATTGCAAATGCCTTGATAGTATGACATAAATATGAATCTCAATTTGCAAAATATTTCTTTTCTGCTAGCCAGAATTTCTACTTTATACTGAATGTGTCATTGTTATTGACTTATTCCATGCTTGCACAATACTGTTCATGAATTTCACTGAATCTGCTTTGACTGACGCAGGTAGACGTCTGCAGCCTAGTCACAGAAAAAGTAGATCTGATGCCATAATGTTTACCCACCCAGGTACCACAGTGAGCGTGCTGAAGCTTTTCAAGAATCTTCCAGTGAGAAGGCAGTACTATGCCAACACAAAGAAGTGCAAGGATGAACTGAAGAAAGTGCAGGACCTGCTAATAGCCTACGCCATTATAAAGCCTGACCTGAGGCTAACGCTCGCTCACAATAAGGTACATTGATGGTCAGAAACTCTGCATCGCTATTCAGACTTACATACTGAGCAGCTTCCACTAGTGATTACTGTAAAGTTATGTAACTGATTAACCAACGTATCTAAGTATAGAAGAATACAAAAATGTGTATTTGGCAGCTGTTGTATTCTGTATACCTGAAATATAACCTCTGTACTACTAAAGAGGCAAATTGTGACCTTTTTTTCCCCCAGAAAATTTGATTAATATAAAAAGTTTTTAAAGTATTGATGCGCCATAGAATTTCAATTTAAGTTCAATTTAACATAAAGATGAGTTTCTATCAATAAGTAGCACATCACCCAACCGACTTGTCTACTACTGAATTGTTTGGACTAGAAAACACAGAGCGTTGTATAAACCCCTTTCTTAGAGCCGAGGACATGTGGATTCCTTTTAATAAATGTGGTTTTCGTGTTCATGAAAGAAATCTTCAAAAAGAGCTCTCAGCCCTGCTTATAGTCAGTATTCTGCACGTTCATACAGCAACCACAAGATGTCCCCATCAGTCTTCCGATGTCTCATGTGTCCCATCGGTACTGGCTCGAAAGCCCATTCAGTTACTGTTGATATGCCTGGAGTATTTACAATATAGCGTCACATTTGTGTTAACCTCAGTGATAACACTGATATGACGCTGGTAACAGTGCCTACCTACGTTGAATGCGCTGATTGCAAGTTGCTTTGGATAAAAGCGTCTGCTAAAGGACTGTAATGTAATGTAACACAATAACTGATTATTCCGTGCACTACTGAGAGTGAGTGCCCATATAGAAACCTGGTTTGGATGTTAGAGGAAAGCAGGCTGGTTATGTGGAAGGCTTGATCATCACCCCTCTAATAGTCCATTGAGCCTCAAAAGTTTTTGCCCA
The DNA here is from genome assembly GCA_900323365.1 of Monocentris japonica. Classification (NCBI taxonomy): domain Eukaryota; kingdom Metazoa; phylum Chordata; class Actinopteri; order Trachichthyiformes; family Monocentridae; genus Monocentris; species Monocentris japonica. The sequence goes on along the minus strand of OOFE01035411.1, from coordinate 28,082 downwards.
CAAAGAGTTTTTGAATTATAGGCTGCATAGAGACTTTGTGCACTGCTTCCTCTGACAGCGGTGTTTGGTGTTCTGTGTTTTTCCACTGATTTTTGTATAGAAAGTGTCTAAATAAAAGGTTCAGGATTTATAGAAGCCTATCCTATAACTCTTTAAGAGGTTCAATACATTTTCAAGCCAGTTTTTTTTTTCTCAGAAATGATTACCAGCCTCTTCCAATCTTCAGCTGATATAAGTACACATTTTACTTTGTTGTGTTGTTGACACTTCATCAATTATCAATCATTTATTATATATCATCTTTTGTTATAACTAGTTATAAAAGGTAAGGGTTTTGACCTTGATGTAACGTTTTCAACCTAGAACCCAAATTGAATGATTTTAGTCTTGACCAATTGTTACTTCATGTTTGGACCCAGCAGAAACAGGTCTCAGACCTGTTAGTTATGTCATTTTTATAGTTACATTATTATGTCTACAACATTGCATTTCTAGCGGCAACAAAAAAAACGAAAATTGATATAATGTTGATCTTACTTAACACCCTCCGCAGACTGAAGTTAACAGAGAGAGATTGAAGAGAGATTGAAATTGATTCTGTTCTGTTTTTTCTATTCATAAGTGGAGGATATTCAGCGGCGGAGGATCAGAGTTAGGAGAATGTCTCTCAGCACTGTGGAAGGCTGTTTTGGTCATGCCCCTCTCTTTTGTCACTTTGTTTAAAAAATTAAAAAAAAAAAAAGAACAAACAAAAATAAACATTGTAGACTGTGAAGTGTTTCTCTTGAGGACCTTTTGTTGATGCCCATTACAAATGGGAATAATTCAACAACTAGTCGGTTAGTTGCTGGGTGAGGTGGTTGACGACAGGAGTCAGTTAAACTAAATTTAACTCGCAAACATATCTGCCAGAGAAAAACACTAAATTTCCATGACTTGTCGATGCAAGTAAAAATTGGCAACTTAAATTCTATATTTGTTAAATTTACTAGGGGGGGAAAAAAAAACATCATCAGGGTTCTACAGGGGTTGCATGTATTCGGTATAAACAATAAAAAACCTGTAGATTAATTTTGGCTGTCAGTTATGTTGGTTTTATGTTTTGTCTGTCATTTGGTTGGTTACACAGCCTTAGATTAACTGGCAGTGGAATTAGTTAGTGATTAGAAATCCCCATCCCTTATGCCCATTCCCACAGCTAAGCGTAACTGTTGTAACGTAACTGTGATTTGGCTGATTATGACGCCCGAAAAAGTTTCTGAACATAGCTGCAGGCCTAGCCCCAGATTCTGTTTCAGGCTGCTGCCAGTTTGTACACAAAAGGGAATGGGGGGTCACAAGAGGGACGGGGTGAGGGGTGAGTCAGGGAGGGGGCACACGACCACCGTATAACTTTCATTGAAACCAATTTCGAGCTTGTCAGGGGAGGATGGTGTCCCCATTTTGTACCATCAGCACTCAGTTGCCCATATCCTGTATCTCGAACTTTGCTCTTCGGCCTGTGTCGTGTTTCACAGCTTCTCCAAGAACTGTTTGCTGGAGTGATCCGTTTACATGTGCCAAATTGCATATTTCATAGCTGAGACATGCCCCGCTGCAGAGTGCATGCTTTCAGAAATCAACACCCAGGAGACATACTCACTGGTGGACACCAACAAGCCCACCCATAGGCGTGAAAATATGTGTTGTGCTTTTTGCTGCTTTGGAAACCTTCACACTCACATATCTGACATGTCAAATTGCTTTTGTATTCAGTGGTACTTATTTTCCAAAATGCTATATCGTCTTTTTGGAATAAATTCATGACCTAATATCCAATATCCATACCTCAGATCCATATAATACTTTAATTTTGTGCCACCAATGATTTTGTAAGAGTAGATGTCACTTTTTCTTTTCAAATATCTCATTCTGTAGCCCGTGTGCTGCTTTCTATCAGCATTTTTCATTATTGCCCCCACACCATTTAGTGGGAGGCATATTTCTTGAGGACCTTCAAGAACCCTAAAATTGTACCAAATGAGCAGAAGCTGCTGTTGTTTTTGGCTGTTGTTTGTAATGGTATGATTCTCTTAGCATTAGCATTAGACTGTGTCACCTCACCTACTTCCACAGCAATATACTAATGAGAAAATCATCCACAAAGCATCTTGAAGTACCATTAGTTGGGGCATCAAGTTGAAACAGAATGCTTGTAGAATTGAGATAATGGCATGTTGTTGCCATGAACATGTCTCATGTTCCCTGCCCTAGTTTTTGAAGTAGTCTAGAAAAGCTTAGACATAAAATTAGATGAGATTTCATTGCGGGGATTTGTATCTAAAAAGTTAAACTTAGCATCATGCCCATACCCACATCTTGCAGAGTCTTTCTACAGAGACACGGTATGAACCCCAGAGCCTAGGATTGGTGGCCCAATTAACTATCTTGACAGGTGGGTATGCAATCTGGTTTTCCTGATGAGGACTCATTGAAGTTGACTGGTGTCATATTGTTCCAGGTGGTGGTTTGGCAGAAGGCCAAGGTGGCAGATCACAGAAGTGCCCTCCTAGCTACACTGGGATCCAGCATTGTTGCCAACCTGCTCCCTTGCCACCATCTCCAAGAGCAACCAGAGGTTAGTTGAGAGGAAACAACTAACCCCATAACAACATATTGTTCATCAATAACTGGTAGTCAGCACTCCTAGTCAGAATGTCACTTCACATTTTAAGAAAATGCATGGCCAGTTTGATATAGTTTGCCTTTTCTAACAGCAGTGCAACACAAAGCAGTTGGAAACCTGTCACATAACAGTATTTAGGTCTCTCTTTTGACTGGACAGGTATGTCTTATATCAGGTTTCATGTTTATCTCTTATTTTTATTGTTTCACATGGCCCATCACTCTGCATGGAGTGCAGTGAACTCTGGTGGATGAACGTCATAGGCACATAGCATTGCTGAACTGGCACAGAGATGCATATTTCCCCTCCCACCTTATGTGCATACCTCTTGCACTCCTTGCTCTCATACCCTTGCATTCAGTGCTCCCATGCCCATTTGCCCTTCATCATGGCAACAGAAGGCATAGCCTTATCCCTCATAGAAAGCTCACTGCAAAAAATGTCCACCTCAAAGTGTCATTTAGTCTCACATTCAGTCAAGCAAGTGAAAAGCTCAGTTGACAGTCCAGTGAAATAATTCCACTTGTTTCCAATACAGTTTCAGGGTTTTTTGAAAGCAACTGTCAGTATCTTTGGCATCGCACTCTACTAATATTAAGAAAAGGACACTCGATTTAGGAACCTTCTTGAAACAAGGTGATTTCCATTGAAAACAAGTGAGGTGATCTCACCCTTACCAGTGGCAGATTTGTTTCACTTGTTTTAGAAAAATACGATATTAAGAGTCAATACTAGAATAAATAACTTGATAAGATGGATATTTTTTGCAGTACAAATGAGAGCATGAAAGTTATACTTGGCCGTGAGCTAATAACCTCATCATGAACGCCTGGTCTAAAGCCAGCAAATGTGGTCAGCTGGTGGTGAGCCAACTGTTTCCTTGCCCTTTTCTCTTGTGTTTTTTCCTGATGAGGAGTGAGTGATTTTTCTTAGCTTAGCTTTGCTGTGCTGATCGTAATTGAATTACTGTTGAGCGGTAACTTACTGCTTGGTCACGGTAGGTGTCATGTGGCCGTTACCTGCCGCAAGGCTCCCAACTAATCTGGTCTGACAGATATGGAGCAGCCCTTTTCACCCTGTTTCCCTCTCCTTTTTCTCTTTGTTGTTGTTATTTTGAAGCAGAACTCTGGTGCCCAGTTATGAGAACAACCTTTCACCTTTTCCCCTTACTCCCCGTAGCAATGAAAGAGGACTTTTCTCCTCTCCGTCCCTGAGACCAAAGCTTGGCGATCACAGAATCCAGGTTGACAATTCCACAGGGGCCTCGCTCAGGGAGAGTTGTTGTTAGAGCCATACCTCTGCAGAACAAAATGTGACACTCCTTTTTGGCAGCGTGACTACACATAGCTGCGGCCCTTTGGGGCCAAAGGTGCCACTTGTGGTCTCATAAAGTGACCCTAATGAGCAGAAATGGAGAGAAGCATATGTGCCCCAACCTTAAACAGCAGAGCATTTATTAACTTCATTGGCTTGCATTGCCACTAATAATGAGCCCTGGGCCATGTGAAAAAAGTGTGGGGCTACTCACCCCCTGCAATCTGTAGCAAATTAATAGCTTTCCATAATTTCAAACCAGCTTACATTCTTCACAGTGTTTTAACAGTTGTTGACAGTTGTTAAACAGTGAAATTGTTCAGTTTTATGTTGAGTCATCTATTATTGCTCATGAGAAGTGCCTCAGGTGCTATCCTAGGTGATCAGTCATCAGGTAAGATAAAAGCCTAATAGACACACCAGCTTGTTGGGCATGTTCAAAGGGAAGCCCGTGTATAGAAGATACATTGCCATTACATTTCAGATGCTGTCTCGGAATTTACAGTGTATTGAATCTTGACATTAGGTCAGCAAGTTGCATGGGATGAGTGCAGAGAACGTGTGGGGATGAAATTCTACTACTCCTTATAATTCTGCTGCGTCCAGTGCTGTGTGCCTATCTGCTTTTGCACAACCAGATTTAATGGTCTCATTCATGGCTGCCGCGTCACACTCATTGAAAATGTTGTAATGGCGAAGTGTACGTAATGTAAACCCCTATTGTCGAGTGTTCGTTAAAAGTCCAATCAGACGCCCCCTGTGCCAGGCAACTGCTGAGCGTGTTTATGTGAAATTGTTTAACCGAGGCATGCTGTGTGTTATATTGAGTAATTTGAAGCTCTCATTTTAGAAGCTTCCCTGTCAAATTCATGCCTTTTAGTACAAGCGGTTTTTCTCGTGCGGTGTTTTGGCAGCAGCATGTTTAGAGGGCGGCTAATTGGTTTTGAATGAAGACATCATTCAGTCATAAAGCGGTTAGTAAGGATAGCACTTACTATTAGGATTGTTTATTTTCTGAACAGTTTCGGGAGCATTTGACTCAAAGTTCTGAACATTTTTGGTGTCATACCTGAAACACACCTTGTAATTGCCTTGTTTGTTTGTTTGTTTTTTAGATTTTGCTAGATGGCTTTTTACCCAAGCCTGGAGCGGATTACTCTTCTACTAGCTCAACTAGCCATGACAAAACATTGATATTTGTCAACAACCGGCCTGTTCACCAAAAAGATGTAATGAAGGTAAAATCATTTTGGATAAATCGATATAACAAATGTGGTTACAGTCAATATTTTGCTTTGATGGAGCCTAACGCCATTCTTTCACTCTTTTCTGTGATGTTTCCCTATTACAGTTGTTGCGTCAACACTACGTGGCTCAGTACCCGGCAGACTCGAGCCGAAATAGATATCCCATCCTCATGCTTAAAATTACTGTCCCACCCTCCTCAGTGGACGTCAATCTAACCCCAGACAAGACCCAAGTTCTTCTTCACAACAAGGTAGGCATTCTCATTTTTTACCTTTTTAAAAAGTACTAGTATTATGGCAATAATACTAATTTAATTAAGTTAATAATAATGTTCAAGCCAGATCAAAATCAGTACATGGAACATGTAGTTGAATGCTATACATTTATAAAGCAAAAACCTAGCCTAGACCACAGCAATAGACATTAACTTCTGTTTGGAATCAACTGTGTCGTTGTTGCTGTCTGCCATTCAGGAGTCTGTGCTGACTGCAGTGGAGGCATTGCTGGTTTCTCTCTATGGCTATCGGCCTACTACAGAGCCCTCACCTGGGGAGCAACTCAGCCATGATACATCTTCCACTCCACCCAGTCTCTTGCAGGCTGAGACTTCACTAGTAGACAACAGGAGAAGTGCGGAGAGGGATGACAATCTCACTGACCGCAATGTCGACGTCTTCAAAGCTGCACCTAAACGCTGCGACACAACTCTATCGACAGGGACAAGCAGTGAAGCATCACTGGACCACCAGACCACAAACAGCAGCTCGTCTTCCTCTGTAGCGGAGGACTGGATTGTCAACCAGATTCCAGGAGGGCTGGAGTGTAACTTCTCCCTCTTTGATGATGAAATGGCTGTAAGCTGCCCTGGCACAACAGAAACAGGTTTAACAAGCAAGTCCTCTAAGACACCCATGGACAATGCAGTATTAGGTGCAGACACAGGCAGACACCAGTTATCGGCTGAGAACTGGAGTAGTGGGACTGCTTTGACAGACCCCATATCAGGAGATCCCCTGCAGCCCGTCAAAATCCATCAACCCTCAGCAAACAATAATTCTGACTTGGCAGAGGTCAAAGGTCAGAGCAGCCCAAACAAAAAGATGCTCAATGCCATAACAGAGAAACGTGCTGCTCTGACAGCCTACGACCTGATCAGCAACCGTGCCATGAGGGCGCCGCTGTCTCCTGCTGCTCTGTTCGAGAAGGAGGCCAGAGCAGAGGTCCTGAGGGAGAAACCCACAGCTAGCCTCCAGGATATCAGCGCCACCGTTCACGAGAGATGGAAAAACCTGGGGGAAGAGGACCGTAAGAAGTGAGTTTCCAGACCTTCACCTTCCAAGCAGTTGTTTCCATTTCTTGTTATTTGCAAGGCAGAGAGGGGGGGAAAAAAGATTGACCTGTCATTTGCACGTGTAAAACATAGCCTGGAAAATGTGTTGATATGAGCTGTGTCTCTATTTTCCAGACACCTGTGCCTAATATTAGGTTAGGTAGTCAATATTTTCCGCAGTAAAGCAGGTATTCTGCATGATGAAATATTTCCCCTGCTTCCAAAGTATGCCATGTATCCAGAGTATCCGCAGGTCTTATGGTCATCGCTGGTTTCATTTAACATCCATTCAACACTTAACCCCTAAATTACCCATTAGGGTTGTTTCTGTTTCCTAAAGCTAGTCCCTAGACATAGGCCCTATGCATTGTGTTTGATGCGTACCGACTTAAACGGGAGGACGACCCTGATGGGTGACGTGCAGAGAGCGTCTGTGTGGTGAGAGACTGTGTTGAGAAGCATTGATGTTTTTGTTTGTTTTTATTATTTATGTATTTTCTGTTTTCTATTGTTATTGTCATTGTATGTGTGTCTTTTGGGAGGGGGGTGTATTGTTAATGGAAAAAGAATAAAAACATGGTTTAATAAAAAAAACATAATCCATACAGTGAAAACCTTTTTACTGTATGGATTGTATCAAAACCATTTATCAAATAGACCTATAAGTAAATCTTGTCACGCAGTCACTAGTAACTTCTAACAATATCCAGATGCACACAGACATGCCAATAAAAGAATCTCTGTCCACTGAGCCACTCAGCTAGCATCATGGAATAACACCATTACACTGCACTGAAAGCACCCAATTACGTTAGATTACTCCATACCAATTTAAAGTAATTGCAAGGGTGGAAAATGTGTATCAGCAGTACTTGAGGCCTTATATAAGGTATGGACGAGTGTATGGAAAAAGACATCTGTTTAGAATCCTGCCTTGTGTTACTGCTGTCTTAAACATGAAATAAGATGCTGCAAATATTTGGCTCCTTTCACCGCCACTGTTAAGTGGCACACCACTTCTAGGAATCATACTTACACGGGTTCACGAAACAGGTCAGTTGAATAATGGGGTGCTGAAGTGTAAGCCTTAATGCTTAACATATGAATGTCTATAGAAGGATGAGTCGGCAAATCCCTCAATGCCCAGGAAAGTATCGTGTCCTAGCACCCTATAGAGACCAGATTCTCAACCAAGAACAAGTTGGCCACCAGAAGCTACATTTTATTTTGAAACTTATATAGTAAGTCAGTAGACAACAACAGACAATAGATGGCAGCTTAGCAGCTGTGCCACAAAGAAGGAATTGCTGAACCTAACTGACTATCAACATGCACAATATATATAAAGCAAGAATTGTCAGGCCTGTTGGCAGTGTGAATCAACTTCTTTCACATTTAGGCTTTTGGGTTAACAAGACAACTTGGAATAGCTTGAATTCCAAGGAAGGATGGTTGTCACTATAGGTTTTTGTTTGAATTCTGCAGGTATGAGGAGAAAGCAAAAAAGCACCTGGAGCAACATGACAACCGGACCAAGTTGGCCTCTGCTGGAGGTGTGAGAGAGCCTGAGAGGCAGCCGAGTGTGGGCACCCCAAAGAGCCAGCTGCAGGGCCAGAAGCGCAAGGCCCCACTCTCCAACCAGCAGCTGCTGGACCAGCTCTTCTCTGCACAGCCCCAGAAGAAGATGAAGAGTCCTGCGCCCAAGCCCTCACACCCCCTCCCCTTCAGCGTGGCTGCCCTTCGGCTGCAGCTTCATCGCTTCTCATCCCAGAGCAGCCCGGCACCACGGGGCTTCTGTCTTGTAAACCGGCTGGCCTCTCAGAGTGCCTGGGTCGTTTTATGTGGTCGAAAGCTCATGTTGTTAAATCCATTTCGGGTGGAGGAGGCCTTGCTCTTTAAGAGACTTCTAGAGAATAATATACTTCCAGCAGTGAGTCTGCAGAACCCCATACAGTTAACAGATGGGTAACATATCACTCACTTCTCACCTACTAGCATAATGCCAATCCTGACAGTTGTGTTCCTTGTGTAGAACTGCAGGCTCATCCAATTTCTTTAACATACCTATAGAGATTTGAGACAATTTTCTAGACACCAATAAGCCCTAATCCTAGGTTTCTATCACGCTGATCTAATTCCCCAAGATACGATGTGTTAAACATCTGCATGTCTCTTTTGTAGAAGTCTGGGGGGGGCTGAATATACCCAGGCTCTGTGCAACATGGAGAAACGAAGCCCTGAGCTGAACGGAGGGGCCTTTTTCTCGGATCCCAGGCTTGTGGCAAACGGGTTTAAAATCAGATTCACTCCAGGTAAAACACATGGGAATGTGTTAAATGTTTGACACCACCTCTGTGGTTTGAGGCAGTCCAATGCGCTGTTGAATGACCAA
>OOFE01035411.1:0-12596 GCA_900323365.1 Monocentris japonica | reverse complement strand
CCGAGAGTCTGCAGGTTTTCATTCCAACCAAAGACTACAGCAGTTGATTTCACTGATTAGTCCTTCCTCTCTGGTTGAAGGTGTGCTCATCAGTGAAATCACCTGCTGTATTCTTTGGTTGGAATGAAAACCTGCAGACACTCAGCCCTCCATGGCACATGATTGCCCAGCCCTGGTCTAAGGACATGCAAGTCATGTGGATTGGATACTCTAAATTGTTCATAGGTGTGAATGTGAGTGTGAGTGACTGTGACGAACCGGCAACCTGTTGAGGCCAGCCCAGACAGCTCAGTCAGTACAACATGAGTCTCGCAGTCTCGGGGTCGTGGGTTTTGTCCCCACATAGTGTCAAGTACCTTTGTAAGTCGCTTTGGATAAAAGCATCTGCTAAATGACTGTGATGTAATGTTTTTCTGCCAAATGCATGCTGGGACAGGCTCCAGCCCACCCCCCTCCCCCCCAAGATCCTGAAAAGCAATAAGCAGGTAAAGAAAATTAATGAATCAATAACTTTCTCCTATGCCAACATAAATGCTGCCTATTCTAGATGACATTGTATACCCATGCTGGACTCATGTTTGTATAGTTTCATACCATCCACCACAATCTTGTCAGAAATAAACTGTTAAAGCCCCAACTGACAACCCATTCCAGCTTATAAAGACCTATTGAAAGAATTACATAAACAATCTTTGAATCAGATGTGAAGTAAGCGTCTTAAAATCTTTCACCAAACCTCAACACTGCCCATCAACACCAAACTTCACACAAGGTCTTAATCAAGCATCTTAAAACCATAAACCAAGACATGGCCCACAAGGGACCAACTATAAAGTCTTTGCTACATCTAAGCTTTTTTTTCAGCTGGTAATTGGTGGTGCCTTGCTGTGACTGTGCACTTTTTTGCTAACCACAGAAGGGCCACTTAGTTCATTTTATGGGCTTCAGGCACACACTAATGTGATGGGTGTTAAAAAAGGTACAGGTTGGCAAGTCTAGGAGAATTTACAGCCACACCACATTCAATTTCATGGGTCACGGGCATCCACAGTGGGGTCATCAAGTCTACTGTTTTTAATTGTGAATCACTTGTCAACAATTCCCAGGGCATATTTTGAAATTATATTCCAAGGTATGCCATTCCACATGTATGGTTGAAATTGAACCAATGAAACTCACAGGGCATGTAACTGAGGATGCCTTCTTCGAGGAACTCTTCAAATTGAAACGCTCTTCAGTGTATAAGGCAATGGGTGTTTGAGAATGAGAAACAATGAAATATTAAGTCCTAACTAATAATAATAATTCATATTAATGTGATGACTTTATTGATCCACATAGGGAAATTGGTAGACATTCAGTGTTTTGCTCAAGAACACGTCAGCAGGGCTTGAATCCTGGTCCTCTGGTTGAAGCCTCTCGGCCACCCTCGTTATTTCTCTCTTGTTATGACTAAATACTCTATTCTTATTAATGCTACTCTCATGGTTGCTTTTCAAATGAATATGCCATAAACATTTTGAAGCATTTTTAAAAGTTGGATTTCCTTCCATATGAATAAATGTCAAACCTGTGTCCAGACAGTCTGACTGGACTTATCCACCAAGGCCTAATTCTGGAAATGAATTCTGCATGAATGTCACTCAGCCTGGAGCTTCTTGTATAATTAATTGTGTGTAGTAATCTGCAAAGATGCACCATAAATATTATTTCTGAGATGTCAAAATCTATCCAGCCATCTGACACATACCTGATACTACTCTACATCCGTCTGTGGGAAGAGCATAGGCACATCACTGGGAGACAGGAGGTTTCCATAATCTGCCTTCCCTCAGCCTCCTTGGAGGAACATCTATTCTCCATCACTGTCAAATCACAGTCCCCAGAGAAACCATGCTTCATTGCCTTGGACCTTGGATGGCTTGGGGCCACATTTTTTTTACTAGTCACTAACCCCTCCTTGTGAACAAACATCGACACTGAGGCATTTTGTAAACATATCTGGAGTGAACACCAAATTTGTCTCGTCTCCAAACTTCCAGTAGCTTTACAAAGTCATTAATCATATGATAGTTCCCCAGAGGTCACTTTCGTTTTTGGGATAGGAATAGTGATTCCTCATCCCTAAGTGAAAAAGCAAGCAAAGTGCAGACGGGAAGGATAAATCACTTGAGGAGTGAAGACAGGTACCGTTCAACAGCTGGCCATCTGGCCCTTACCGTGTCCCAGACTGGACCATTTTATTGCTTTTCATTGCTTTCCTTAGACCCAAGAGAGGTTTTCATGAACAACCTGTCATCTGGCCTGAGATGCTCATCCTCTGCTGGTTGTTTAAGTGATTACATTGTGCACATGGGTATCTTGAACATCATACATTGATAAGATTAGGAGGCTTCCCAGGGGCACATTTAATTTACTTAACACAATGCTCATGTGGACAGTGAAAGTAGAGCGAGATGGAGATGACATGCAACAAACACTCCAAGCTGGACTCAAACCCAGGACGTTGCGGTTACATTGTATGTGCCTTAGACCACTGAGCTGGCAGGACACCCGATGGCATAGGCTTTTAGAAGAAATAATACATGCCATTAATACAACAGGGTCTCAGTTGCTGACCCTAGAGCTTGATCTCACATTGGTGGCAGCGCAAAATTTGTTGTTTGTTCTCTCCTGCTTTTAAATGCATGTATTGTATCCTCTGTTACTCTGTAAAACACTTTGTAATGAATTTGTTTTGTTAAAAGCATTTCATAAATAAATGTACCATGGTAACACATGGATAGAACCTACTGTCGGTCTAAATCAGGACCTTAAATAGGTCACTGACCAATCAATGATTTGAGCCAAAGTGAGACAAAATTTTTCACTTTTTGGTGCAGGGCTGAAAAAGATTTGTTTTAATCAATATTATACTAAAGAGTCTCATCTTATCTGCAAGACCTCATTTTCAACCTATAACCTCCAACCTCAAGGATAGAAGTCATCCATGATTTTCGCACTCATAGAGGCCATAGGCTGGAGTCTTTGACCATATGATAGTTTTCCACACAATTGGTAGCAGGTGGCAGCTCTCTTTTGACTTTAGACGGTTTGCAAGGTCAAGATAAGAAGTTTTTTGGGTTGCTCTTTATCAATACAACAGTGTTTTGGTCACTGCAATCTCTTCGTGCTTTGACAACTTCATCTATCACCATCACTCATGAACCATGTCATTGTCGAGGAAGTCCTTTCCCACAGAGGGATCTGTCAGCAGCAGCACTTCTCCAGACAGACGGTATCGTTCGCACATCTGTTTAAGGCTCCAGATGTTTTTGGATGCACCTGGCTAGCCCCTCTCCTCCTCCCCACCCGTTACCCGTGGCCTCGCACCATGTCCAGGATAGGGTATCCCCCTCCTTTGTCCAGATGTGGGGGAATCTTGTGGCCCTGCCATAGAACTAGAAGATATAGAAAGGTTGCTCCTTGAAACATTTTGGCATACTAAGATGGCTACTATAGAATATCTGATGACTTTGTCAAGAAGATTAGTGTTGTTGTTGTTTCCTTCTCTGGACAGTACACGAGACTTGGAAGGTTCAGCACAACTGCAATTGGAAATGTCCAGTGAAACATTGCTTTTACTGTGGTAACACATCAGCTCTCTGAGCGTCTCATGCACCAAGACCCATTTCCATGACAACATAGCCATAGGGTGTACCGGCCACATGACCACTCTGTAATGAAGACTTTAACGGGAGTGCCCATTCTATCCATTCAAATTCTGTGAACCTTGCACAACAGGAATCCAGTCCAATAACGGGGTCTCCAGCTGCCCTGGACAACTCCCCCACCCCCTCCCACCCCATCATCCTTCTTCCCGTTCTCTCACGCTCACTTCCTCACCTGTCAAAGGTGGAATGTCGTTGGCGGATACAGTTCTCCTGGGTATGACTCTGACAGATGTAGCGATTCTCAGTCCAAATGTTTCCCAGCTCCTGTTCAAGAAGAAGCCTGAAACAAGCAAACGACAACAATTACTGCATGAAGTGGTGCACCCTGCTGTGCTAAACATCACTGATACAAAACAGGTTGCACTGGTCCAGTCTGTTTATATAACCATATCGGTACCATCAGCCGAAGTTGAGAGGATAATGTTGAAAGAACCAATGTCTTGGTGGCTCCGTTGCCTAAAGTACACACCATGTGCTTGCAATGTTGTAGGTTCAAGTTCAACTCAAATTAAAAGGTTGGTGCTGGTAAACTATCAAAACATCAATGTCATGTTTTTATTTCCTAAAGCAGTCACATGTACACTACCAAGGAAGGTATCCAACATTTGTTAGATGACGTGATGCGTTCTTGAGTAACATACACAGGATGCAGGACTTGGGAGCTCACTTAAACAATCAAATGGGAAATTTCACAATGATGTGTTCATATTCTCCCAATCCTGACCTTTAGGACATGCATATACAGTAAATGCACCATGCATCATTAGCACTATGTGAAGTCTACTGTTGGAAATTGCTGGTTATTATTAGACTCAGAAGTTATTTCCACGTCAGATAAACTGCAGGTGGAAACAATACAGATGCAGGCACCGTAATGTGCTTTGTGGCATCTGAATCAGCATGGAATTGCACATCATGTGCAATTTGTGATGACAGATAACAAGATTAACAACCACTGGAAAGCAATGTGATCTAACCTTGGGACAGAAAGATATGGCTTTGCACAGTAGTCTTATTTTTGCAGCCTAAGGTATGATTTTGTTAATGTTGTAATCTTATGTATAATAGAAAATCAAGATGTGAGCCAAGGCTGTCTCTGCTAAGCATTTTACAAGTCTATAGCTGTACAGGCATAGAGATATAAAGTTTAATAGCTCAAATGACAGTTATGATGTCACTTTCCTAGTTGATATAATTGCATTTCCCCCATCAAATTGCTTACTGTTTTGTCTAATGTCATTGATTTTTCAAAGCACATTTTCAAGCAAGTTGGTGCAGATATACATGGGGTTCAGTGCCTTTGCCCAGAGGCACTTTGGCTGTATTGGTCACTGCTAGTACCAGAGAATGAATGCAGCAACCGTTTTGCTACTATGCAGCTAGCCTGCCACTCAAATTTGAATGCAATCCCATCATGACAGTGATGCAAGCAGTATGGAAACCTTTTGGTGTTGGTATTTGGTATTGATTTATAACGTTATATATAGTTTTAAGTGGCTGTAAATGCATTCACCTCCAAGAATTTACCCAGGTCATATTGCATAGAGTACTTCACCTTTACTTTTCCTCAAGACTCCTCTCTAGAGTGCAGAGCTCTTCATTCACTTGCTATTTTACACCATCACCAGCAGACAGAGATTGCAACAGGAGAGGGGTAGAATTTCAAAACCTTCCCCAGGGAAAAGAAGTTCTGTGGATCCACTTCACCCTGGGTCTGGTGCGACCAATTGTCATGGCAGCTTTCCAGCTCCCAGCAGGAAAGGAAGTGGCTTTCAGGGGCAGTGCTCAGTTCGCCCTCTACTGGGCGGAAGTCAAGCCTCCATGAAGCCGTCAGTCGAATAGGTCATGCTGTCAGAGTACACCAGAGTTCACATCCTCTCATTAGACTGCAATGCTTTCAACATCCCTGACTCCAGAAATCCCTTCACTTGAAAAAGCAAAGTCAGGGAAATTCGGCTGAATTACACTTGCAATAAAATAGGTTTATGATGATGGGATTGTGCAGGTGTTATCAGGTACAACTGAGTGTGTGTTGTCATTACTTTTCTGCACACACTCACACATTGCTCATGTAACGGTTTACAGCATGTGTTGAAGAAATGAAGATGGCTCAACTGCTGAAGTGTGAAATGTGGCTGTGATGTGACCATGTTCAGGTTTCCGCTGCTTGTGTTGTGATAAGGAAACGTCCATGATCGGTTAGTCAGCTGGAGCTGTCTCTGCAGTCGCACTAGAAACAAATCCATGCCCCAGTTGGTGCCATTTTATTCTCATGGCAAATTGCAAAGGAATTAAGTTTTATGGTAGAAGCGCTACCTTCAGATGTTGCAAATGATACTTTCACGTGTTGTGCCTGATATGATTGTGCCCTTTACACGTTTCAATCAAGAGAAGTCAGGAATGTACATGACCCTGGCTTGTGACCAAATGTACTTGAACAGTTATGCAACAATAGCCATGATTTACACAAGATGATCAAATTAGTTTCTCATGAAATGCAGTTGGTAGGGCATAGGGTCTTGACCCTACTAAAAAAACTACTCAAAGAAACAGAACTTAACAAATAAGCTAGAATCTTTATTTGTTAAACAAGTATATAGAGTTGCTGTTGTACATCTTTTTTCGTGCTAGTTTGTGGTCTTATACATTTACCAACAGTGGTTCAGAAAGGCAACTGCTAATGGAAAAAAATGGCATATGTATACAATACAAATTAGCAAACATATCAAAATCAGTTTTTACAACTTTTGTAGCAACCAATTCTTTCTATTGGTGTGCCATAGTGCAAACTGTGTTGTTTGTAAGACAGAGTTTAAGCGTGATCTCAACATTCATACATCTCAATAATCCATTTCTCTGTCTTAAACACATCTTCATGTGTAGGCTGCATTCATTGTGCCTTCAGTTCAAGTCCTTCTGTCCAGTAATGTGAATTTACAATCAGAATAATTCAAGTGTAGGGCAGGTCAGGCTGTTTTGTTGGATAGTGGAGAGGCTTTATGACTGAGCAACAATGCTCCTTGGTTATGTAGGTTTGTGAAGGTACATGAAGACCAGTCGAGACCTAAAGCAAAATTTCACTTTGGTAGAACATTTTCACTTTTCAGTGTACACCTTCATAGAGGTTCAGGAACACACCATCCATCATTAGGTACCCTGCAGATCCGTTATCACCACCAGCACTCAGACTTTTATTCCCCAGCTCTCTCAAAACAGGCAAAATTTGTTCTTGAAACATTTGATCCAGGGCATAAAGATTTTTTTTTTACCTGCGTCTAATTTTCCACAGATTTGTTACAGATGCAATTTTGCTAGCTTTTCAAACTGAAAGTAAAAGTGGTCCCCAGAGCAGCCAATTTTGGTTGTTCACCATATCTGAACTCCTATAGAGTTTTGTGTCATTGTTCTACCAGTGTGAAATATCACTTTAAAGAGTCTCCAGTTGTGGTTTTCCAAGCCCTTTCAAAAAGTCCACGAGGATTCCTGGTTTCACTCTGAAAACATAACTCTCAAAATGATTATCACAGATGTATAGCTTAGCAAAAGCTGCAATAGCTTAGAAGTGGGGTAGGGGTTAAGGTGGAGTGGGAAAGTGAGGAGTGGATGGTGTATGTGCACGAGTATATTCTGTCAGCATGTTTGAATAAATGGACAGAGCACAGAACATTGAGACAGATGAAAGAGTTTTTGGATAACTTTATAATTTGTCTACATCCACTCCCAAGTCCAACATGCGTTTGTGTTCCTACATCCATGTGACCTCAAGCCTCTATGGCTAAGTTGTCACTGGAGGAAAGGAAAATAAAACTAAAACTAAAAACAACAGAATGCGATATGTTGGTTGTGAAAGCGCGGGAAGGTCAGGCTGTTTGTTGCCTCTACGCTGGTTCTACTGCACCGTGTTCTGCAGAAAAGCACTGGTAATGGTGGATTGGTTGTGTCAACAAGTCTGAAGTTGGGAGACTGGACTGAGCCACAGCCTCCCCCCTTGCCAGGGCCCCCGTCCCAACTCACGAGCAGCCGCAACGGTCCACGACCATGGAGGGGATCTTGCCATAGATGATCTGCTCTTTGCGGTTAAAGTAGAGCATGTTGATGGGCGACATCTTGGTGGGGGTACAGCAGGGGCCTGCAGTCCCTCTGGGGTTAGCCTTGTTCACCAGGTGGGTGTGCGGGTATTTCTGCAGGTGCATGTACTCACACTCCCCGGAACAATAGTTGGCCTTGTAGCGCTTGGGGGCAATAATCCAGTCCCAGCCAAAGTCTTCAAAGTCTACCGTGAGCGGATAGCGGCAGCATCGGGACTCTGGCGAGTTCTCGTCGCAGTCCAGGCCTGAATCTCTTCCAGAGCGCCTGGGCCCCTCTGAGACCTTCACCTCCATGAATGGTTGCTGGAAAGACAGTGTGTGTGAATACATTGAAAATAGTACGGGTTGGTTTGCAAAAGGAAGTGGATGACCGCATTCATCTTGCATCTCTTAATCTGCTCCTCTCGACCCTCGGCAAATGGTTTTCAAACATTATGAAACTTGGAGTTTTGAAGAAATTAGATCATTTGACGATTGGTTCACCACAGGCTTCTAAGTATTCTAGTTGTCCCAGAGCCTAGTGCCAATATTTGAGCCGTCTGATGTGTGTTTGTCACTGATAGTACCAGTGTATCTGCAGGCAATTACTCTGATTTGCACAGTCACACAGAAGATTTTAAGGAATATGGGGCAGGTGAACTTTTATGTAATCAGGCAATAAGATTTGAGGTTATTAGTGGACTGGGCATGTATCCAAATGCATGTGAGTGCCTACATGGAGTCTGTGTTGATTATCAAGTTTCATAGGTCTTTTAAATCTTAAATCTTTCTTCTTCTAGTGAAGTACATGAATGTGTAACCCTTTGCTTTCTCTACAAATCCTCTCTGACACGAAAACATCCCAAGGCCCACATCTCTTATACAGTCCAGTAGAGAATCCAATACAGTTTTTTTGAGAACCCAATGGGAATCTGTTATTTTGGAACTAATCCTTTATGACTTTTATAATGCTATCAGAGTGTCTGAAGGTATTTGTGTCTGACAGGATGCTGCAATAGGATTTATTGAGAATCATAAGATTCAGATCGCAGTCCTATACTGCACTCCTATCCATTCACCCGCTGCAGCAGTGAGCACTGTACGAATGTCACCAAGAGCATGATTACTCTCCATGTATTGTAGGCCTCCTTGGCGAATTAAAGTGATACCGATTCTGATTCTGACTATTTATCACCTAATGCCATTTAATGCGAAATAAAGCTCAACTCACCAGTCCTTCCTCTCCTGGCTCTGTCGAGGTCACGGCCAAGTCATTCCCCCTTGAATCGAAGGCATTAATCTCGATGCCCCAGTTGGTCTCCGGCTGTCGCAGCCACACAGTCAATACTTGTTTGACGTCTATGCTTTGCCAAGAGCTGATCCCAGCATTCACGTCGATCTTCAGGGACCGAATCCGAATGTGTCTGTTCCCGTCTGTGGCCGGCATCAGGCGGGAGATTTGCAGAAACACGGTGGTCGCTTCGTCCGCTGGCCGGAGATGTACCCAGAGCTGGGCGCGGACTATGCGACTGGCTTGAAGCTTTTGACTAAAGGAGAAAAAGCAGCACTTTGGTACACGATCCACTTGGACGATGGATTCGGCTGGAGAGAGACAGGGAGAAAAACGGTTCCTTACACTTACTGACCCTGTGCACTTGAAATTTCACAAATACAACCGTCACGTAAACATTGTCCACTCTCTAAATATCAAAGTCTTACAATTTATAGGCCTAATGTTACGTTTTTCCGTAAGTAGACTAATGAAAACCTGGCAACCCGTTTGTGCGTAATTGTACGACCATCGTGCTGTTTGAATGATTAGTAATGCATTTATCTATGTGAACATTTCCAATATCAATACCTACTAAAGCCTACATGTTGTCAAAATTTATATTTCTGTATGAGTGCGCGCTGTATCACGTGCGTAAAAACCTGTTTTGGAGACGATTGCGCTCCCGGTGCGCGTCCTTTTCATCATTCAGATAATGAGGAAAATGAAAACAAAAGTGGTATCGTTACTGCAAAACTTACGCTCAGTGGCCATCATCATGATTGTCTCTGTAATTGCATGTTCGTCGTCTTCTTCCATAATCCCATCCTTATTGTCATCTCCAAGCACGTCGTACTGGTCAAGCAGCTGCTGCAACGGCGGTGCCTTGGGCAGGAGCTGCTTCACGACATCTCGGCTGATGTTGGGAGCTTGTTTGAGTCTCAATTTGCTTAAAATTTGGGACTTGATCGCATTTAATCTCATGTTTTTAATCTGCTGCCGGACCTCGCATGTTGAACACTGCTCTGTGTCTTCTGTTATGGTGGCTGAGGGTTGCTGGTGCGTCGCCTGGTCACCCAAACCCACTGGACCCAAAGCAATCAAGAAGCTAAGATAGACCAGAATCTGAGACAGATGCATTGTCTAAGGTGCGAAGTTTGCTTTAAAAAGGATCCCTTGGTGCGTGCTGGAGTTGATACGCGAGTGAACTGGGTTTGAATTAATGTCCCACACTGATAGGCATCATACTTTATTAGCGCACACCTTTATATACTCCAACTTTAGCCTCTTTTGTGTCGTCAAATACTATGATTGGCTGGACTGACAACAATGAATTTAACCGACTGACATGAAAAGTTTTTTTTCGCTGTCAAACCATAAAGGGATTGGGAACAGTTAAGACTACAAGCATTGGCTAAACGTGTCTGCAGATGGATGAAGTAATATTTCTAACAGTGATCGCAAAATCAGCGCAGCTACGCGACCTGTTGTGTATTTCGTAATTTAATTAGTGTAGTGTGTAATACTCGGATAAACTCAAAATATCACGAATCATCCATGAAACAAAACGTGTTGTCCAATCCATAAGCAATAATATTTACAGTCTGTCTTTGGGTTCTGAACAGGCCGACTTCACGAGACTGCATTTTAAAATAGTTACTTTTATATAAGGTGCGTCCTTGCTTATTCAGTACCAGGTGCAAATGGCATTAAAACGATGTAGCCTGCGCAGTTCACGTACCTAAGTGACAAGCTATTCTGGATTTTATCGGCTCAACTTCAGCTCAAAATAGATAACAGTGAATGATAGGATATTGGCTTTGTCTTGGCTCCAACAAATGTCTTTTTAAGAGAAGATATGTAGTGCCATCGTGTGGCAAAACATCAACACCCCCAACTTTACGCACGGTGCTGGCAAAGCGAGCAGCGGTCCTGGTTCTTTGACCACAGCCTGGGTATCAGCCTTCCTGGACACGCCTCAAATCAGAAGACTTTTCAATGACTTGCGATGTCAAATCCAAAGACTCGTCATATTTTTTACTGCTGTTATTTTATGCCTGTGATAATAATCGTCTCATTATCATCCTCTCACAAATCATCCACAAGCCGGACTAAAAGCTGGAGTTGTATCATTGGTCTGATCGTCATCTAAGCGATAACAACAGATAAGCACAATGTGATTTAACAAATAACAACACAAAAATGTACTTTTACATGTTTTATTGAACCTATTGTTCAAACATTAACAGCCTAAGCTGCAAAAAGTATGTGAACCTCTCGGATAATGACTTCTATAAAAGGGGGTAATTGAAGGCGGGTGATCCAATCAATGAGTGGTGTTCATGGAGGATACCAAGGAGGAAACCACTGCTCTCCACAAACAACATTGCTGCCTGTCTCAAGTTTGCCAAAGACCACCTAACCCACAAAGGTACTAGAACAATGTTCTGTAGACAGATGAGACAAAAAATGAACTCTTTGGCAAAAGGTCACAACACTGTTTAGAGGACAAAAACACTGCATACCAACAGCTACACCTCATCCCAATCGTGAAGCATGGTGGAGGGAGCATCATGGTTTGATGCTTTGCTGAGGGCCTGGAAACCTTCAATAATTGAGGGAACAATGAAGTTCAAATTGTATCAGGAAATTCCACAGGAGAATATCAGGGTAACAGTCTGTGACCTGAAGCTTAACAGAGGTTGGGTCATGCAGCGTGACAATGACCCCAAACACAAAAGCAAATTACAGAAACAAACAGAATGGCTGAAACAGAGGGAGATATGTATTTTAGAATGGTCAAGTCGAGTCCTGACCTTAACCCTATTGAAATGTTGTGGCATGACCTGAAGCAAGCCGTTAAAGACATCTCAAAAATATCAATGAACTGAAACAGTTCTGTAAGGGGGAACGGTCCAAAATACCTCTGAACAGTTGGGTATAATTTAGGAGCCATTTATATATGAATGCAGGCAATTCAGAAGGGTTCACAAACGTTTTCTCACAACTATAGATACACAGAGAGGCAGGCAGATAGACAGACAGACAGACAGACAGACAGACAGACAGACAGACATAGCTAGACAGACAGATAGATAGACAGACAGATAGATACACAGATATATAGCTAGACAGACAGATAGATAGACAGATATATAGCTAGACAGACGGATAGATAGACAGACAGATAGACAGACAGATATATAGCTAGACAGACAGATAGATAGACAGACAAATAGATAGACAGATATATAGCCAGACAGACAGATAGATAGACAGATATATAGATAGACAGACAGATAGACAGACAGACAGATAGACAGATAGACAGACAGACAGACAGACAGACAGATAGATAGATAGATAGATAGATAGATAGATAGATAGACAGACAGATAGATAGATAGATAGATAGATAGATAGATAGATAGATAGACAGATAGATAGATAGACAGACAGATCTAGGCCAGACTCAAACGTCTACAGTCTTGTAATGTAATCCATTCTGATAGTCTAAGAAATATAAATGTTCCAGACTGGATCCGA
>OOFE01035409.1:0-10772 GCA_900323365.1 Monocentris japonica | reverse complement strand
GTAGGCTAGAGAGAATGACGGCGGGAGGCAGGGAGAGTTGGGGGTGGGTTTTGGTGGGTGAGGATGGGTGGGTTTTTCTGGATTCGAAATTTTACTTGCCTGAGGCAGCTTTAGAGAAATGGACATGAATGCTTGTTCATGGGAGTCTTTTGCTTCATGGATCCCTGTTTAAATAATAATAATGACTATTTTTCAGGGAGGCTCCTGTTTAAGTTAGAGCTGCTGCATGCCAGGCAAAGGAATGCCACACACACACACCCACACACACACACACACACACGCTCCCACACAGTGCACTGTAGCACATGGAAAGCTGGTTACATAACAACAGATACGGTTGGCAGAGCACAGCAGACAGAGTATCTTATCAATGGGGGAGCTAGCCTGGTCGACGATGAGGGTTCACTTTAGTTTGGAGGCAATAAACAACTCACTGAACAGATATGGGAGAATCGCAATACAACATTAAGTGAATTGGCTTGTTGATGCTTTGTTTCTGTTCTCTTCTTTCAATTAAATACAGTTTAATTTGTCTGTCAAAGGCGATATCTCAGATGATATCTCTAGACACCACAGCTCTGATCTTGATTTTGATGGGTGCGATTTTGATGAAACCTGGAGGGATGATGCATTTTGGCACTCTGTTCTGTCATTTAAAACCATTACACCTGTTGGCCTGATGGAGGCGCTATACTTAACAGTCAGCATTTTTAAACTTTGAAAGGCCATAACTGCTACACCACCGGTCTGATTTTGATGAAACTCATTGGCCCAAGGGGTGCCTGCATCATCAAGTTATTAAGTTATGAACAGTTGTCTTGACTCTCTTTATTTCATACAGTAGGTCATGTGAACGGGAAACATTTTCACATGAAGCCATCATAGATATTTTTACATGCTTGCTGCACAGAGATATCCACTGGGGAATCATTTGGAAAATCTTACTATTACTAGTATACAGAATCAATGCGGGGCGAGAGAGGCTTCTGTAAGAAAAGCACTAAGGCCTCCTCACTGGTTTAAACTTTTTCCAAGTCGGACAAGCTCCATTTATCAAGTGCATGTCCAACCGCTCCACTTGATGAGCAAGTAATTGACTATGTGATTCAAACTCGGGGGGGCTTCCTTGTGTGGAAGAGATTGAGTCAGGTTCAGCTAGGCATGTTTGAGTATGTCTGTAACTGACGTGTGCTCTATCCACCCTGCTGGTTCAGAGAGACAGAGAGAGAGAGGAGATGAGTGATGAGAGATGAGATGATCAGTGATGGCACATGAGAAAGCACAAACAAAAGCCAAGTAATGAACAACAACAGAAGAAATGACAGTTTGGTCATCAGAAAGGAGGAAGTATATAGGAGTATATACTTATAAACACTTATGTGAGAAGTTCTGCCAGTGGGTGTGAGATAATGCACTTGTTTCCAATCTACACGTGTGCGTCTTTCCATGAGCAATAAGCAAGTGTGTGTGCATGTGTGTGCATTTTTCTTGCTGGTCAGGATGGATGGAGCTGTAATGGTTCACTGGATGATTCCTCTTCCCTCCTTCCTCTTCTAACCCTCTGTAAAAGCTGCATTTATGTAACAGATAACAAAACACTAAAAGCCAAATGGAGTGAAGTGGATCCACATTGTGGCCTTAGTTATGAGAGGACTTCAAATGGCAGTACTGCTCACTTGGAATTAATGTAGTCAGTTACACACACAAGAGGGAGAATTGAGAATTTATGTTCAATATAGAGACAGCATGATGGATATTGCCACTTATTTTCATCAGCAGGGGAGGAGGGATACAGCTATTGGCTCTAGGAGGAGTTAAGCTGTAAACTTTTTGACACTCTATTGATCCCTCAGAGCAAAATGCACTGTATTATGCACAGCATCAAATTCATCTAAATGTGGTTTACATTTGTTTAAATGTACATTGTTATAATGGTTGGTAACACAGTTCTTCACACTGCTATGAATTTGAACAATACACAGTTGAATTTTGGTCAGAGATGTGGAAGGTTAGCTTTTTACTGGATCCCATCAAGGGAAAGCTTTGCACAGTGAATGCCACTCAACATTATCTGGTATGTTCAAATTTGCTGGCTCACTGAGTTTAAATCCATGTTTAGTGGGAATGGGCTGTCGAAATTGAAAATTTGGAAAGGCCTGAGCCCCTATGCCGGGCCACTGAGCACTGCTCACACTGGGGCAGCAGGACCAGGCAGCTCCGGTCAGGTTTAATAACTATCTTCATCATTGGATTGAATTGTCGGAAGGTAGGCAGTCCCCTGTATGAGATATATGAGACTAATAATCAACAGCCTGATAGATCCACTTAAAGACACCATCAAATACCCGTAAAAAGTCATTTTATTTATTGCAAAAAGAGAAACTCATGACATTCAATCATTCACAGAGAATGAGTTAATATAAAAAGCAGAAGTTTCAGTGAAATCAACATGCTTCATCAGCCTGCAGCCAAGAGGACCAAACTGTTAGCAAGCACTGAGAGGTTATCCCTAGCAAGGATCTCGACATTCATAATAATAATGAAGTAATATTCTATTGCTCGTCGTAGTTATTGTGTTCTTGCTGGTCCCTCATCCACAGGGAGGTCAGAGGTCATGTGTATATACTGTATGTAGAATGGCTGCAAAAAATGAGACTGTTGCTGAGAAAATGGATTTGGTGGATTTGTCCCTAGATACGATGTCCCACAAATCATGCAGGATTGAGGTACAGCACAAGGGAAGAGTGTCACTCAAAAGAGGAAGAGAACTGCCTCACTTTGAATGAACAGTGTGAAGCTGCTCAAAGTGGCAGATGGTGGAAGCATCCTACAGCCAAAGCTGACTTGTTATACTCTACCTATTCACAAAAAAAGAACTTGCATCCTTTCATCATTATTGCAATGTGACAGTTTCATGTTACCTCTTCTGTATACATATATCTTGGGGGGGGGGGTCACACAGGGACTGAAGGCCTCGCCAAAGTCATCAATTTCCAATTCAGCTTTAACCATATCCCTTACCTCTTAAAACCGTAAATCAAAATTTCATCATGCAAATCTTGTTAAGTAGCCTACATTGTGTTATTGTTCTCATATTTCATAGCAGACAGAGTGCAGCACAAATGAAGGCTCTGAACCAAACGCTGCCTTTATGGAAAGAAATGTACAGTGTATCATTCATTCAGGAACAGAGATGTGCGGTAATCAGTTTATGAAATGGGTGACAAGCAGCAGGTCCTCTTATAACACAAATATGCATGTGTAGCTAACACAGACTGATCCATGTTAGTCAGTGATATATTTTCTCCCCTGATTGATCAAACCTCTTAAGTTAATGTACCCATACAGAAAAAGGGGCTCAATCTTCAAGAGTCGGGCAGGCTATTTGGCAACAGCTAGCGAACACGTCAATTTCACTTGTCTTGATGTGCATTCGGAGTCAGAGCGGTAACTCACCCTTGACGTGACTGGAAATGGACAGTGTTGAAGCGGTGTGATTGATGTAGGCGGGACTGTTTACTGTGTACTGGTGATGTCATGGTGTGAATGTGTGTTGCCTGCCTATGTACCGGCAAACGCAGACACAAGCTCGTACATAGACATTGGGTTTCATGCAAAAACTGTTTGTATGCACCAATTTGTTCTTAAATAGTTCTTACCTTTTTAAGAAATCTTGCATTCACTATTTTTTCTTTTTTTGGATTTGTTTGTTGGCAAGATCAACATTTAAGACGTGGACCTGGTTTACTTATTTTAATATTTGAGAAAAGAGTAAAATATTAGGCCTTCTTTTCCCGTCTTTGAGGTATATGAATGGTTTTAAATGTTTAAAATTTTAACGGAATTGAAGCAATTCCACACAACTTACATAACTGGTCTTTAACTTTCATTGGTTAGGCCTACTTTTTAGAGTTTAATTTATATCAGCAAGTGTGGCAGATTACGGATAGATTACAGACTATAGACAGAGCCCCATGGCAGCCACAAGAAGGGGACATCTTGTGGCTGCCATGGGGCTCTGGCAAAGCACTTCTCACACTTCAGTTTCATGTCAAACCACTTTTTATTAATATCATTTAAAGTGTGGCCCTCTGCTAACACCACATTCACAGCATAAGGGATTTTTTGCCATGCTTGCTGTTTGGCTGTTTTTTTTCAGGTGGCATGCTAGAGAGTAGGCTATAGTATGCCTGGTGAGGTTTTTCAAAATTCTCTGTGTCTGTTTTGCACACGACAGTCAGCTTTCCTTATATGGTGTTATTGGGACATAACTATGCTAACTGGAAATTCACTGGCACACACATCCCAGTTAAGAGCAGGTGACATCCAGCATTCAAAATGATTTGTGAGTCTGACGTTGAGTCTGACGTTGACGTTGAGTCTGACGTTGAGTCTGACGGCACAGTGAGTCAGTCATTAGCACTGTCACCTGACAGCAAGAAGGTTGCAAATTCCCCGGCCCTGGTCCTTTCTGCATGTTCTCCCTGTGTTCATGTGGGTTTGCTCCGGTTTCCTCCTAAAGTCCATAGACATGGAAGTCAGGTGTGTGTGTTTGTCTGTGTATCTGTATCTGTGTTCACCCTGTGATGGACTGGCAACCTGTGCAGGGTTTCTCCTTGCCTTAAGCTCAATGCATGCTGGGATAGGCTCCAGCCCCCATGACCCTGAATGGGAGTAAGCAGGTAAAGTCAATTTTCTCAAGAACAAATGTAAGAAAATGTTCTTGCATGAGGCTCATCTGTCCCTGTTTCCTGTTTCCCTCCCCTATTTATCACATCTCCACACATTTATGCAGAAACAGTTCACTCAAAGCTCAACAAACACACATTCATGCATGCACACACATATGCACTCACACACACACACACAGACTGTCATGCACACAGTTTAATCTTGTGGGACAATCTGTTCCGGTGAATTTGTAGCTCTATTTATTTCAGTGCAGCTGGCTGAGGGCCCAGCTTCCAGGCCCACCCAGGCTTGGAATCGGTCACACTAACACCAGGGAAGGAAGAGGCCGGCTGGGGCCAGAGCTTGGGTCCATACAACCATGCCAACTCCCGACTTAGATCAAACACACATGCAGACATGCACATTCACAAATACAGACATGGATACAAACCACATTTGCATGCACATACAGGCATACACACACACACAAACACCTGGCCTTACCATACAAACACACAAATTGTGTTTGTCAGTCACACAAACACACAATTGTGTGCACACAGGCACAAGCATGCATGTATGCACACACACAGGTAGAAGTAGAAAAAAGGCATGTGCATCCCAATGTTAAATGCAGGTGGCGGGACAGATCACGGACAAAATGCAAGAGAAATAAATACAGCATGCTGCAATGCCCCCTTTTGCAAATTTATCACCACCTTGTGACGTTTCCAGCCATCGTGCACCTCATCAGGCAAGACAAGAGCATGATGAAGAGCACGATGGCTTGAAATGTCACAAGGTGGTGATAAATTTGCAAAAGGGAGCATTGCGGTATGCAGACTTTATTTCTCATGCACACACACATGCACACAAGTACCTAAACACACACACACAACTGAACGGGCGCTGGCTCAGTTAGCAGCCCTTCCTGGCAGTTCATTCTCAGTGTCCTCGATATAAAGTATTGTGGATTAAATGAACATGATCTGTTTCTTCACTCCAAATGATTCCCAACATCACCATCAACTTAACTGGCTCTTAGTGATGATGAAATCCCTTAGATACAAGCCCAGGTACTTCTTGCGTAGCGGAGCTACAAGTTTATCTTTACACCATTAAGATTCTACTTAATAGTTAGTTGATAGCAGAGACAGTACCATTATGGCAGACTCCACATGACTAACATAAACATAAAACATGTTTCCTTAATGTGTACCAATGATGTAAAATTGGGCATTTTTGCTGAGAGACAATGAATTGTACAATTTGTGGGAAGAGTTCCCATATTAAAACAATGGTAATAGTAAAAACATGACCAAATTTAGCTTACTGACCCAGTACTTAGGCTTTTGTCTGCATGTCTGTCAATGCACCCATTAATCTTGCTCCATAGATACACACCTTTGGGTGAAGTATGCATGAGGTTTATGGTTTAGTGTGGAGGCCAAATATCAAAACCTACAAGTCATATTGATCCTCTTCATGGGAAATTCATATGACACCATCGATAAATCAACAGCACAAAAGACTGGCTTAAGCTCGCTGTCCAGGTACTTCAGCCACTGACTGCTGATGGCAGATTGACGGTGGCGCGGCGTCAGCACACAGAGAGATACAGTATTGATTTCAACATCGGATCTTATTACACATGTCCTGTTTATCCCCGCTAATATGTTTGTCTGCTTAGCAGTACCTTGTTCTTACTAGCCCAGGTAAACAAGTATCGAGTGTGTGTGTTTGTGTGTGAGGTTGAACAAGGCTCTTGGTGAGTGCATGCGTGAATGAACGGTGACTGAGTACATGAACAAAGTGGTCCAAGATAAGCCATATACTGATTGTTGTTGTTGCAACTGAGGGCCTAGGAGATGCTGTGATGCTGTGAGTAAAGTGCAACTACCTGTTGCAACTAACAACTATTTACTGGTTAATTTATACTGCAACTCTCTGTCCTTTTATTCTGTATGTAACAGGAAATGGACAAAGCAATTTTGGAGAAATTAGACAGTGACATATGGGGGAATATGGAGGGAATCTGTTACTGTGGCTTCACTCCATTGGAGATGCATTGTGTTGCGATGCAGGCATTGCATGCAGGATTTATTCTGCTTTTGTAATTAAGTGATTTTGTCTCTGTGAGGTTTTGGTGAAACATTTCATCAGTGAATAACAGTCGTAACAAAGCTTTACATTGTAATACTGCAATTGTTAACCTCGCCTAATAAGTTCCCTTGCGTAGAACTCTGCACACAGTTTGCAGCAGCATTAGTGCATTATTGTCGGAGTGTGATCCCGATGTAAGGGCATAGCCAGGTTTACACCCAGAATGGTGTATTGCAACTGGTGACTGTGACTGAGTGAGTGGCTGAGTGAACGAATGAGCAAATCAGCTCATCGAAGCTGAATTCTGGTCTTTATAGCGTACGCTGCATTGCATATCATCAGCCTCCTGCAAGCCAGCTCAGCAGGTGTACGGAGTTCAAAGGGCATTCCTCCATCCAGCCCTGTCATTTGGCTGTCAACACAGGCCGCATTATTGAGACAGTAGTTCAAACATCGTGTTTGAAATGGAAAAAAGCTTCACTCTCCTGCAGGGAAACAGTGGGAAGGGGATATCAAAACACAGTGGCATTGATAGTGTTAAATATTTAACATTCTCTCTGTGGGCCAAGAATATAATGAATGTGTGTTGTTTGTGTGTGTGTGTGTGTGTGTGTGTGCGCACACTATGTGGTTCACAGTGCTGTGGGACAGTGTGCTATTGTAATATCATGACAATACACTGATCTCCCTTCCTCTAGCGCAATACACTCCTATCCTATCTTGTCAAAGTCAATCTACCCTTTCCATGCTGCCCTGATTGAGGGTGAAAGAAAGACAACGCGACACAGAAAATGAGCGAGAGAGAAAGAAATAGAGTGATAGAAAACAAGAGATAGAAACTGAGATAGAGATTGATAGGGAGTCAGAGAAAATCAGAGAAAGGAGAATCCAATAAAATGAGTGAAAGAGACAGAGAAAAAAGAGACAAGCTTTGATGTCTTTCAACTGGAGAGGAGAAGCTACTGTAGTTGACTGCCCAGTAGAGAATAACAGTACAGTATAACAGTAGTTGCACAGACAGTGCAAAGTTGCATAAGACTCAGGTCCCTCTACTCTTCCATTCAGGCCAAAACCTCAGGAAAGTGCATTTATGTTTCCAAGTATTTAATTTATATTTGTTTCAGTGGGGAGTTGTGGTGCCACATTTGTCAAGATGCTGTTTCAAAGACATTTCACCCTGCCAAGAAATATACGGGAAACAAGCACATACTAGTGATGACAGGAAACTGGTCAAGGGAACAGTGTTCTGGCTTCCACTGTTCATCTAACCAGTCCCTGCAGTATTGAAACTAAACCATCACCGACAGTACACATTCATTTTTAGTTTTTTTTGCATGTGTTTGGCAGGGATGTTTGGCTTTGTAGGTTCACACTTTCTTACATCAGAATTCCACTGCATGAAATACCCTGCAGAAAGACTTGAAACTAAACAAACTGGTGACTCTAAATTAGTTTCAAGCAACTGTCAGATTTAGGGAAGATGAATCTATTAGAAATTGTCTATGCTTTCAGTGTGATGATGCCCCTTTTAATTGTCCCCCCCTCCCATCTCTCTCTGGCTTTCTTTCTCTTTCTCCCTCTCTCTGCTTTCTATCTCCTTTCTTTGCACTATTTTTAATCTATTGTACTTTCTACTCTGTTATATTGTGTCATTATTATGTTCTGTAATGTCTGTCTGTAACTTTATGTGCTGCTGCCATCTTGGCCAGGTCTCTCTTGATGAAGAGATGTTTGATCTCAATGGGACTTGCTGGTTGCTGGTTAAATAAAGGTTAAAAAAAGAGGTGGTGAAAAATACAAGATTCATATGCATTCAAACTATTTATGGCCAGACAGACCTTTATTGCTCCCTCCTCCCACATTGTATTTCACCTATGAAACCTCCACTGGTTTTGTGAAACCCTGCCAAATATATGCTATAAGGAGTAAAATATGCCCCCAAATGTATTCAGTTCAATTTTTTTATTTTGCCAAAGGACACTAGAGGATTCTGCTGACTTTTAAATGAGTGCTCAGCGCCCGGTGTGATCCGTGGAGCTGGAATTTTCAACGGCAGCAGCATTTGCAGTCGACCAGAGCGCAGCAGGCCTTTTGTGCCGGTAGCCCTCCTACACACAGCTAAACGCTACAGCATTAGCATAATGGAGGAGGCATAAAGCAGGTGCAGCTGGAGAATGGATATGAAAAGTCATTTCAAAGTATGTATTGTGTTGGGTATTATGTTAAACGTGCTGCGTATTGTGTTAAAAAAAATACCAATCTGGGTGTTGGCGTACAAGGCTGCAGAGGGATCGCCACCCACATACCTCCAGGCCATTGTCTAGCCCAACATGCCAGCCTCTGCTCTACGTTCTGCCAACACCGGCCCCTTGGTTCCTTAGTCCCTGCACCAACTTTAACGTCTCACCTGGTCTCAACTCTCTAACGTCCTCGATCCCCATTGGCGGAATAACCTTCCCACTCCAGTCGGAACAGCGACGTCACTCCTTCTATCATGAGCTCTTGAAGAAGTACAAGTGCAACAAGTTCACATCCCTTCATTCTCCAATGGTGGGTTTTTCCTTTAAGGCTGGGGTTGGGGTTTGATCTTGGGTTGGGGCTGGGATCTGGATTCATGAACATCACAGACTGATGACAGAGTATATAACAGTGTAAGAGTATCCGAGGATGGATTTTTCCTTTAAATGCCTAAAATGTAAAATGTGAAGGTGAAGCAAGCTGTCTGCACCTTGAGTGAAGACGGGTTTGAGAAGAGGGGAGGTGTATCTGGAAATGTGTAGATCTCTTTGAAAGAGTCAAGGCCTGCTACATCTACAGGTGCAAGGTGTTTCATAAGCTGGAACATGCATGTCAAGCTTTATTCCATAAAAAAATGACATTTATTTTATCCCTCCACTTTTCGCGTAGGCTGACATTGTGCCCCTCCACTTTACTGAGACTAGAGTGACAAAGCTTTCCTCTCTGACATTTCACTTTGACGTTGAGCACCAAACAAGCTGCTGAGTGGAAGAACATGCTGTCTTTTTTCATTGAGTGTGTGCCGTTCTGCTCCTGTGCTGAAAATAAACCATCACATAGAGAGGCAAGCTCATGATTTTAATATGAGGAGTAAAGGGAGAGGGAGAGAGGGAGAGAGAGAGAGACACACAGAACATACATTCTGCTGCAGGATGTCACCACAATAGAATACAGCTTGATTGTATTCTATTCTATCCTTAGTATATCCTTGTCCAGTACATAAAAGTGACATAGCCTGCAGTAACATTTAGCCTCAGTGCCAGTGTGTGTGTGCATGTGTGTGTGTGTGTGCGCACGTGCTTGTATATGGCATGTGTGTCTGGTCAAGAGTGAATGAGAGAATAAATGATACAGAAAAAGAGAGAAAGTCAGAGTGTAAGTGAAAGAGAAACGAAGAGGGAAACTGAGTGTGTGGGTGAGAGATGGAAAGAGAGAGAGAGAGAGAGTTCATGTGTGTGTTGGAACTCCACTGAAGCAGTAGAGGTCAAGCAATCTAACTCTAGCGCCGACGGGGAAATGCTCTGGTCTTCTGGACTGTAGTTGCTCCGTTCTTTCTTCTTTTACTGTAACCTCTGAGGCTAGCCAGACACACACACACACACACACACACACACACACACACACATATGCTGAGGGAGACGGGGGGAGAAGCCAGGAGGGTTGCAGCCTATAGCTTTGATGGACTGTATTTTGTGTTGCATCATTACAGTGAACTATTAGATCCATTAACACAGTGCAGCACTTGGCTTTCTAAAGGCGGTTCTGTAAGGTTTGTATTTTCTGATACTGCCCACGAGGAAGACTTGAAAGGGAATACCATTTATTATGAGAATCCATATACATTATTTGGATTCCGATGCCAGATCAGTATTTGTGACAATAAATAACTACCAAAGCTACAAACAATATTGTTTAATAAATAAAAAAACAAAACACTTTTGATTATATCTGCATAGTAACCTTCTCAACAATGTTACAGC
>OOFE01035408.1:5089-16575 GCA_900323365.1 Monocentris japonica | reverse complement strand
ATGACCATGGCTCATCGTGACTCAACAACAAACTGTTCTTAATCCTAAATACAATTTTAGGCATTCATCTGATGCTCTTATCCAGAGAAAGTCCAAGTAAGATAGATATTAAGATAGTAAGATTAAAGGTCAGTGCAGGCATAGGATAAGGAGCCTTGAGCATAAGGTATAGCTTAACGAGAGTTTTCTTTGTTTACAACCAAAGATTGGCAGTAAGCCTGAAGTTATGATGAGGTAGACTTACTAGGGAAGATCCAGATTCCACTGTAATCTAGATTTAAAGATGGAGATATTTTAAAAAGTTTCAAATGACTGATCCTTAAAATGAGAACTAAATTATCTTCATGTTCATGGCATTTTTAAAAAAAATTAACTGGGCAGGGTCTAATTCCATTAAGAAAAGCAGGTAGAATGTACAAATTCATTTGTTAAAAATTATGCCAAGAAACATATGGAAAGTATTGCCAATGTTGTACAAACCATGAGTTAAGATATTTCAATTGCTAAAGGGAAGAGAATACATCAAAACAGCAACTAGTTTGCAAATAAAATGATTATTTTTGCCGAGTCTATGACCCTTGGCAGTTGCACTTGGTGGTGTGCACCAGTTTGAGTCTAGAGTGCAGTCTACATGAATGAACTTCCAAATGTTAACCAGATTTTTTTTTTTTTCCATGTCCCGGCACCATGGCACATGTTATGCGGGACATTATGTCATCATGGTGGCGTCTGTCTGTCTGTGTGTAGACACATTCTTGTGAACATAATGACTCAAGAGCAACACATAATAGAAACGTCATACTTGCACCACAGGTACTCCCTATAGAGTAGGTTGATTAAAACTTTGCTGCGTAAATCTGCACATTAAGGGAAAAACTGATTTTCTTGAAACTCCTAATGCTTTAAGATACAGTTCATATTAATACCGCCGATGTGTTATGTGAAGACAAGCATGTTGACATAGAAATATTTGCTAATTAATGTATTAATAAGCTTAATTCATGACCTCATTAGCAGAATTGGTTCTGTTAATTTATCATGGTGATAATGGTGGGACATTAGGCAGCTCAAGTGCCTCTTGTCTTTATTGCATAATGAAATGTATTGGCGAAAAAAAGAGCTGGCATTGGTATTTCCAGTGATATCAAGCCCTCTTGGTGTGTATTTGTGCAGGTCAGGAGAGAATGACGTGGAGTTCAGTGGGAACCTGGAGGCAGAAGAGGGAGAGCTTCCTGATGACATGGCTGGAGCCACAGGTATTAGGGCAGGGTGGAAATAGTGAAAAATGACCCATAGTATCATTATCATATATTGTGACCTATAGTATCAATATCACATCATCACAGTGTGACCAACATTATTATCGTATCATTATCGTATCTCATCCCATAGCATTGTTATCATATAGTATCATGACCCATAATAATGTTACTGTATCATGAACCATAGGGCTCTATTTTTGTACCGGCACAACCACAGAGCAGTCAATGTTCATTAGCGCTTTGGCAATTTCATGAGGTGCAATGACAACTTTTCCCCACAGTCATCAGCTTGGTAATTTGGTGGATAGACTTGTGCCAGGATGGGCGGGTGGGTCAATAAAAACCAGCTGGTGGAATTTTGGTGTCAGTTTTGGCGGGGGGGAAGTTACACCTGTGCCTTCCGCCTGTCAGGACCACATCTAAAGTCAGTCGCGCAGTGCTATTTTTGTGGCTTTGCGCACACAGACCTGTCCATAATGCTACACGTTGTTGCATGTTAGGCTATATTTTACCCCACATTTTTTTTTTTTTTTTTTTTTTTTTTTTTTTAAATATGTTTAGCACAACTACCTATTTAAGTACTGCACCTGTGGTTGCTGAATTAATGTGGTGTTCAAATGGCAAATGATCAAATTTGACATTTAAATAATTCACATATTTCCAGTGCATATTTCACCTGCCAAGCCGACCTCTATGTCCCCAAAACCATTACCATCTATTTCAGTTGCCATAAATGCGACCGCGTCTACTCTGCATCTCCTGGACAAGAATATCAGTATCTTCCTGTCTGAAGCTTTTATGGTGGTACTGGTGGGGACAGCACCACAAAATTGTCAATACGCTATTGTGTGAGCACACTGCTTTTAAAGGGGATGAAATTAACTGATTTAATTGGCCAGACCACTGCGCCGCAGTTGCGCCTTGTGCCTCTGGTCTAGACTTTAGGCCTGCGCCTTCATTCACGAAAATAGAGCCCAAAGTACCAATATCGTTTCATGACCAATAGTATTGATATCCAATCTTGACCGACAGTATCGATATCCAATTGTATTGTATCATGACCCATAGTATCAATATCCAAACACATTGTGACCCATAGTATTGGTATCAAATTGTATTGTGACCCAATTTATCAGTATTGAATCGTATTGTAACCCATAACATATTATCGCATTGTATCGTGAGGTCCTGACGAGACCAGGCAACAATCCTCCTATACGACAGCCTCTTTGAGCTTTCAACACCTGTCCCCAGGGTGGGAAAGGACAGGTGCTTGCAAATTTTGGTTGTTGCTGGTAAATGTCTTCTGTAACAGCCACGTTGGCCGGTACCCAACCATCAATTGGAGGTCCTGTCCTTAAAATTCACTTGGCTGGTAAAGGCATCGAAGCTTCTGGGGGGGGGGATTCTGGGATGTACCAGTGGACACAAATTCCTAATTCATTCACTTCTCTATGGCTTTATTTCAATTATTTTTGTCATTTGCGTCTAACTGGTCTTCATGTCTTTGTCTGTATGTCAGACGTACCGACAGTCAGACACCCCCTCTCCCCCCTTCCTATCCTCTTTAGCCTGTTTGTGTAAAAAGGCATGAAGAGGATGAATCATCGTTGGTGCACTGGGCCCTTGATGGGTGCTGGTATGGATAGACTTAGGGGTGTGTGTGTGTGTGCTTAGGGGTGTGTGTGTGTGTGTGTGTGTGTGTGTGTGTGTGTGTGAATCCTGTAAAGTGTGAGCCAGAGGAGAGTCAAGCTCAGCACAGCAGTGCTGCAGATTTGTATGCATGAAAACAAAGCTGAGCTCAAAATACCAGCAGAAGTGCTTGAGATAGATATTGATAGCATGTCACGACAGCAAGTCATAGATTCATTTGTAAAGTCAGTCATTAACAAAATCAGCAGGTTTTAATTTATTTAAGATTTTAAGAGATTATTAAATAAAATGAAAGTAAATAAAAAATATTTGCAGGTCCTTAAAAAGTCTATTCAGATGTCTTAAATACAGTAGTCTTCATTTTGTCACCATGTAATGACAGGTTTATTTTTTAATTAAGTTTAATTTAGATGCAACTTTAAAATTTGACAGATTCTTTACATTCAGTAATATTTAGTCAAGAGTTGGAAAGTAAGGTAAATAAAATAAGAAAAATATTATGAATTGTGTAGTTTCACCCAAAGATGTGAATGGGACCGGCAATAATGTTGTTTTTATTTTTTATGTTTTATTACATTGCTGCACTTCCAGTTGGTCACAATAACTTCACATAAAATTTCCTGGGGTCCTTTTTCTTATACTGCTCATTTATAGTTTCAGAACTTTCATTAGCTATGTTTGATTAGAAATAGGCTGGTTTAAACAGATTTGTTTCTATATTTGTTGTTAAATTGGTTAATTCAATTCAATTCCAGGTAGCATTATAAAGGTCTTAAATTCTTAAGTTTAGCTTTTATGAAACCTGCAGATGCCATGAAAATGGTTATAGTGATGCAGAATTGTAAAAGTAGCAGCTATAATTTGAACCCTTGACCAGTGAGTGCAGTGAAGCACATCCACTGGGCTTCCCATCTAGCAGCACTATGAACCATAGTAATGGGTCCTTTCTGTTTGTTCTTCCAGGTGGTTCCAACCCCAGTGTCTGCTCCTTACATCGAAGTGCTGCTGCTGGCCGTAGCACTGGTGGTACTGCTGCTGCTGGTGATGCTGTTGGGTCAGGCAGCAGCAGCCTCCTGGAGATCGACCCGGTCATCCTGATCCAGTTGCTGGATCTGAAGGAACGCAGCAGCGTGGAGTCCCTGTGGGGGCTTCAGCCTCGGCCTCCTGTGTCCCTGCTTCACAGCCAAGGTCTACAAACACACCCACTTTCATGACACTGATATTTTGGGTATATGAATGGGCTATGTGTTGAGAAGTGAAGCCAGGCCCAGGGTCCCAAATATGGCTTTAAATAAGACTATAAGAGAAAAATAGGAATTCCTCAGTTTTCACAGTTGTGTGAATATTGTGACATTAATGATCCAAAACTGTCGTTGCAGCAGCAAATGGTAAAAGGGTACAGAAAAGAAAAATATTGTATTAATAGAGCAAAATGGGAATATTTAAAGTTACACATCCATTAGGCAGAATGTATGAATGGGAAGTATGAGGAAAAAATATGGATTACAAAATGAATCCATAAATGAAATGTATGTCATTCATAAATATAAAAGTAGTAGTATAATATACATGGTAGTGTGTATATATACAGGCATGAACCCTACAGGGGGTTGTCATTATTTCAAATAAAAGAATAACCTCATAAAATCCTAATCTAAACCTCAAATCTTAATGAAGGTATCCCAAATAAAGAACACACACAAATATCATATACTTTCATTTGTTCTAAATAAACAAAACTGGTGTATTTGACAAAAACCCTGTGTGCAAAAATATGTTAACTCTTACTTGCTCACTCATTGTACTCGCTGGAATAAGCATTTTACTCCTCCATCTCCTCGTCCCTTTTCTTCCGGTTCTCTCTCCGTTCCCAGCCCATTGTCACTCCAGGAAGGAGCGAGAACGCCGGCCTCAGGCAGTGCGGCGGTCAGCCCCGGACTCCGGGGTCCTGATCCGCCTCAAGGCCCAGATGGCTGAGGTCCGCAGCAAGATGTCTGATGTCAAGAGTCAAGTGCTGGAGGCTCGGGGGTCCGGAGAGCCCAGGCCCGGGCCATCGGGGGCCTTTGGTGAGGACGATCCAGAGTTGTCATCTTGCCATAAGCCCTGTGATCTAGACCTGCTGGGGAAAGCAACTGCAGCTCGGTCCAGGCACTGCCGACCCGGTGAGGACTGCTACACTAGTGCTACTGCAGCAGTAGAGTAATTGCCAAGAATCACTTTCATTAAAACACTGCAGATGTCAGCGCAACACAGCTATGCTAATAGTGCCTGTACTTCTACAGGTATAGACAAATATTACAACACCAGTTCACCCAAAACTGAAAATTCTGTCATTGTCTAGTCACCTCCAAGTCACTGGAAATTGACTTACCATGATATTTCTCTAAACACTTCATGCAGCACAATCCAAGTGTGGTAGGGCACCTGCACCAGTCTGTTTGAAATTTATCACAAATTACTTGTTGGTTTTGTTTGTCTGTAGCCAAGAAGTCTCTGTCCCCTGTACTGGATGGCAGCAGCACTCTGGTTGTGAGGAGGAGGAGCCCAGAGGAGCTGGACAAGGAGCTGAGAGGAGGCGAGGCAGCCATGGAGCTCGGCCTCCGTGCTAGAGAAGGCCTTGTAGTGGCAGAGGGTCAGTAGAAGAGTAGCAGGAGGCACTGTCAAGCTACCCTTAAAGGGATAACCATGTTATATGTTGGACAGTAGTTGGGCAGGGTCTGAAAATGCCACTCACCAAGTGCCAAATGGTGGTAAAATTTATCTTGGGCAGATAAATCAATAAGGGTCACCAGCCATAGAGGCCTGTAACTCTGAGATAATAACGTTTGAATTCCTCAATTCTATACAGTCTTTGGTATTTGCCTGTTCTCAAACTTCCTCCCTGATCACCACCATACACTCCCTCTGAACGTGAGCCAATCAAAGCAAAACAATGACTCTGTCAGGCTCCTGATTGGCTGCCCCTTATGCTGACTCTACACAAAGTGGTAGGGTCTAAACTTCTGTTTCTCCGCTGTCTAGTTGGTTAACTGATGTTAATCCCCGATGTTAATCCGTGGAAATCCCACATCCATATCTTCACCAAAATCGAATCAGCTGATCCTTGGACCTAGGGCTATGTGATGGGTGAAAACATAATCTCCTTCCATCTTCATTGGCGGAGGTAATGATGCTTAGCCATTACAGAGAAAAAGTCAAGTGCATGATTATGCTGCTGGCCAACCAAACTGTTGGTTTGTTTTCTATCATACAGCAGACGGACGCAATCTCGCACTCTTCGTTCGCAATACCAAGTCATTTTTAACGGAATCAACTATTTGTCCTTCCAATGCTGGCTGGCGAACATCATTATCATAGGTTGGATTCATATCTCACGGAGGATATTCCTCCTTGGATTCTTGTACCAGTTCAAAGTCGCTTTTAATGCTCTTCATCTCATTCATTGTGTGCATTCAATTTTTTTTTTCTCCAATTGCAAGCTTGGTCCTATTTTACCTATTTTAAAAAGAAACCCGCACAAGCTACCAAATTGACCCCAACCAAAGACTCATTAACAGCCTTGCAGTGCATCGGTCTCGAGATCTGAGTTTCAATTTCATGGAGTCGAAATGACTACTCACACCACTGCTCCTAAATTATATTTCCTACTTGCATTTTGAAAAAAGTAGGAGCAAATGTGAGCAAAATGCTTGCACTGTAGAAACCTGTATGAAAAATTCATTATTTTGACCACTAAAATTATTCTTGGCAGGTATTTTTTTTTTTTTTTTAACTTAAGCAGGTTAATTTTGGACACTCTAGTTGGGTATTTCTTTAGGGATGTGCACAAGTCCATTTTCTCATGGTCCATCTCTCTCATCAGTGTGTTCACCGTAAGGAGCATACCAAAATTTGTCTACCTTTTTTCAGGTGCGTGTACACTAGCCATAGAATAACTATTGCTAGCTATAACATTTTCATGGTGCAAAGTTTGCTAGTAGGTTTACTATCAAATGTCTTGTCTTGTTTGACTGCCATCCCTTCTACACCAAGTCAAAATATTAGCTTTGCATGGAAAGTACCCTGCTACGTATGTAGAACATTCTTAACTAGGAATTTGTACATTGTTCGTATCAAACAGATGCTGGGTTGTGTAGTGTGGTAAACATAAATTGAATTCCACCGAAATCAGGCCAAGGCATAAATATCACTTTGGTCTATAACGTATTTCAGAATGGGAACCGTACAGTTCGTGGTTTACTAGTAATCTACCATGTACCGGAATAGACGGGAGTGAGCCGGGTGGTGATGATGTCGACTTCGGCTCCCTATATCTGGTGAAGAAAAATATCCAGGTCAAATGAAAACTGTCACAATTTTTCTTTGAGGACCTAATGTATCTGGTGCTGATCTCATTAACATGTTTAAGTATAAGACTTGACACATATTTAATCGCAACTGAAAACTTCTCAGCCCAGTTTCCTGAACAGTTTACTGGCCACTGTCCAACCCTCTCTTTATCATGATTTGCATCCTGATTATTAATCATGGTTCCCACTGGTCATGGATGTTCTGGAATATCGTGGAAGTTTGAGAAGTGTATTCCAGACAGGGAAAGTCAGGGAATTAGATAAATTCTCTGGGGAAGTCAGGGAATATCGTGGAAATTTATAAATGGGCCACTTTTATGGAAGCAAATAAGTGACATTTATATTTGAATTATTAAACACCACTGAATTCATAATATTGAAATGTTTTACTTTGAAAACCATGTACCTGAATTTATTGGTTTTGAATTCACTTCTTCAAAATTCACGTTTCACAAAATGACATTTCAAGTTTTGCAATTTCAATTAAACTCAATTTCACATTGTTGTTTCCAATGTTCACAAATTCATATCCAAAAATTCAAGTTTCAGATATTCAGTTAAGAAAAAAAAAAAAAAAAGCACATACGATCACATCATTTCTAGAATGATGTGATCGTACGTGACACTGATCGCTACGCTGGGGCCGCAACAGACAGAGACACCGACAGGAGTGGAGAGTTCACGGGCCAACAGGCCGCTTTATTTGTACATGAAACTGCCAGTCTTGACCGCCGCTTTCCAGTGTCTTCTCGGCTGGCTGGTGCACCTCCCCTCCGTGCCACCAGATGAGTCACGGAGCACCAAAGCCGCCAGTCCAACCTAACTAGCCTGCTCTCCAGGTCTGCCCCGGCTGCACCTTATGGGACAGGTCGGCCGCCGCTGCTGGTTGAACGCTCTCTCTCTTTGCTCCATCGTTCGACTTTGCCTCTCGCTCTCCTGTCAAACTCTCACTCACCCACAGACACACACAGGTTAAAAGCCCAGCCTTATGTATTCATTCTCCAGAGTACCATCATTTGTCACTATCATTCAGGTCACATGACCAACAGAGCGTAAACTGATAGGCCAGAAGTCGGTTCAATTGCAGTCAGACTCGAAACTTGAATTTTTGGATCTGAATTTGTGAACATTGGAAACAACAATGTGACATTGAGTTTAGTTGAAATTGCAAAACTTGAAATGTCATATTTGAATTTTGAAGAAGTGAATTCAAAACCAATAAATTCAGGTACATGGTTTTTCAAAGTAAAATATTTCAATGTTATAAATTCAGTGGTGTTTAAAAATTCAAATATAAACGTCACTTATTTGCTTCCATATATTTTACAGGAATATGGTCGAATGTATTTTCTAACTTGTTTCCTGGTGAATTTAAGCCCAACTATAGTGGAAACTAGACTGTGCACCCCTTTTAATAAGCAACATTAACGAACCAGGAAGGAAGAGCATGTTTAGGTAATGGAAGTGCTCCGACTTTGTTACGGAAGGTCATTGAATTTTACACCAAGACCACGGAACCTTTATTAATAGAGTTCAACAAGGCTTAAACCTTAAACCCATGCTCTTTTATTTTGACCTCCCTCAACTCCCTAACTCTGCTCCAGGACTGCTGAAGGCTGATGGCACCCAGAGCCTTCTTCCCTCCCTGGGCAACTCCTCCTCAGACCAAGCCTCCACCTCCAAGCAACTGCTCCCAGAGGACCAGCAGCAGCTTTATGGGACCTCAGAGGTTGGGGATGACCTCTACTCCTTGGGAGCACCCAGCATCATCACCGCCACCAAGAGCTGTAGCAGCAGGACCCTGGGGTACAAATTCTTGAACATTTATGGAGACTCATTACCTAGATGTAAACATTACGCTAACTAAGCCATTTAGGTACACCAGACCAGGTCACTTAAAATAAATAACCCTCTAACCCCATACTGTAGCGTTTTTCTAGAACAACATGAAAAGGATATTAGTTGACCAAAAAATAACACCTATCTAACAGCATTGTATACTATAAAGGAAACCGCCACCCTTGGATACTCTTACACTGTTAGATATCCTCAATGATATCCAATGCATTTCAGGATTTATTTTGTACTGAAGTGTCTACTTCTACGTCTGTTAGTGATTTCCTATGATTCACAGAATGACTTTCAGCAACACCTAGATAAGGGGCATGAATTTTTGAATGCATGATTGTTGAATGTCTGCACAAAATGGTGGGTCTAGAAAGAAGCCCTAAGTCTTTGATTCTCAGGGTCTGACACCAAAACCTGATGTTTATGTTTTAGATAGCTGAAGATATCTCTGCTACCAAACTCTATTGTAGCTGCACTGGAAATATCTCGACATGACGGCACATTGCATACGTTTTGCCAGGTATCCACAGGAATACAAAAATACACCACTGAGCAACAAAATGGACCCAGGACCCAGTACATATACAGTAGCTGTTTTTAAACAGTGTGAAAGTGTTTTTCCTTTTCTTTTCCTTAACATCAAATAGGCATTGTAGCAATAAATGTCTTAGAAGTTCTAATTTGAAAATTAATAAATAAAGTAAAATCGGACACTTCTGTACTTTGGGGGATTTTGAAATCAAAATTAAGTGCATCATCAAGTCTTTCAAAGTAAAACTTGCAATTGATACTTTTCAATAGGTTCTTTTCACTGAGCTATAGGCATGTTCTATAATTGGGGTCTATAGGGTTTAAAATACCAATATTCAAAAGTCTTCAGTTTCTCTGGATGTCAATGGGGGACAAAAGTTCTACCTGACAGTTTTAGCTTCCATTCTTTCTTATATTTGCTGGTAATGTTTTTCATTCAAGCTGATTATACTATTGTGCAAGTGACCGTGGGCAAAAGTGCCTAAATGCTTTTAATGTAAATGGGACTCTTCATGGTCAAATTTTTGATTCAACATCCTATACACATCAGTGTTTCCTGTGTTGTTGTCAGGCTGGAAAAGCCTCTGAAGCAGCATTTAGACCACGGAACACTAAAACTTTCCATTGAAAACCAGACTAATTAATTACTTTTAAGGTTAGCAGCTCTTCAAGGCAGGGTGACCTACAACACCTATTCAGTGGTAGGCAAACTTTCCTGCATCATCGCTGTTGCTAAATAGCTTGTTAAGTAGGCAAATCCCAACTAGGAACATTTTGACTTTGGTCTCAGCAGTTCTACCAAACACCATCTTTGTGTGAGTGGTGTTGAAATTACCACTTGAGAGAATAAATGAACATTGCTTCTGCATTTTCAACTGAGGCCTACACACAGTCATCCACATGCCCTTGAAGTTGAGGATCAGCAATTTGAGCTTTTCAAATATGTTAATGTCTCAGAAGGTCAAGGAGTGTGTCTGTATGTGCGCTTGCGAGTGTATTGTGAGGTTGTGCTGTTTTGTTCAGGAGTATGTATTACTCTAGTCCTTTTATGGTGTTGAATTCAGAAGGAACTGTAACTACAAACTGACTTTTTTTTCTTCCCTGTTTTCTCAACCCTGTTTCTTGTCTTCTCTCTCCTCATCTCTCTCCACTCCTCTAATTCTTTTCTCTTCTATTCAATTCTTTGCCTTTCTCTCTCTTTCTGCCCTGCCTCTACCCTAGGGTAGCCATGTTGGACTGTGAATCAGAAGGCTCAGGGAACTCCCATCAGTCCCTGCTGCAGGGACCCTCCTCACAGCCGGATGAAGGTCAGTCCTGCTTTTTACATTACTAGTTTGTTTGGAATAAATTAGCATGGCTGAACACACAATGAAAAGGAAAGAAATGAAGGGAAAAATCCAAGGAAAAAGACGTCCCAGCACTGGCCACACTGTTTGATTGTCAAATGAGCTCTGGGAAATGCTGTCACACTGTTCCCAGGACTGGAGTTTTGCCTATCACCTCCACTGTTTTGACTGTCCCCAGTCACATTTGTTGTAATCAACAGTAGCCTCCACTTATGTTCACACCCCTGATAAAGAGGAAAAACAAAAGATGATGTAAAATAAACTATCTATATAAATAAAACTATGCAGCTTTATTTTATGCAGGAATTGCAATGTCCTTTATTCAGGACATAG
Source organism: Monocentris japonica (assembly GCA_900323365.1). NCBI lineage: Eukaryota > Metazoa > Chordata > Actinopteri > Trachichthyiformes > Monocentridae > Monocentris > Monocentris japonica. The sequence goes on along the minus strand of OOFE01035408.1, from coordinate 5,253 downwards.
GAAGTCATATGCTTTAATAATAATGCAGGCATCAACCAAAATCGGTCTTTTCAAATTATCTGAAACACAAATATTAATTATACTATTAATTAATTATACTGCACCCCTACACTACACCCCTGTAGTCAGTTTTTTTTTTTTTTTTTTTTTTTTTTTTTTTTTTT
>OOFE01035406.1:1793-25694 GCA_900323365.1 Monocentris japonica | reverse complement strand
GTTCGGTCCCTTTTAGTTTTAGTTTTCTGTAGTCCAGGGAATCCAATGTCATTTCAAGGGCAATGGGCTTGTCAATCACACTTGTGCCTCTATGACATCACGAAGATATAACTTGGTAAAACCAGTTAAGCATGCATATTATGTTGGGCTGGCCATTGGGGATGAGAATTTGGAGATGGTGTTATGCAGGCTTTTATTGGAGTGGACTTGCAAGTCCATTCAGTCCACCCCACAAGACCTGTCGTTTTGGAGATGCTCTGACCCAGTCGTCTAGCCATCACAATTTGACCCTTGTCAAAGTCGCTCAGATCCTTACGCTTGCCCATTTTTCCTGCTTCCAACACATCAACTTCAAGAACTGACTGTTCACTTGCTTCCCAATATATACCACCCCTTGACAGGCGCCATTGTAACAAGATAATCAATGTTATTCACTTCACCTGTCAGTGGTTTTAATGTTGTGGCTGATCGGTGTATGTATATACGTATATTGTAATCTATAAATATATACAATATATATCATATCAGCTGCTAAGAGACTAAGAGAGCCATTATGTAAAATAAGCAAACTCCATCTCACACACACACACACATATATATACTGTATATATAAATACTGTATGTGTGTTTTCTTTGAAAATCTCTCAGTAACTGATTACGAGCTATCAAGGCTTCAGAAGCTGCTGGAGACAGAGAAGGCGATGGAGAGGATTGTCTCTAGAAAGGGCCGTGGTCCTGGCAGGTAAATGGCTCATTTTTCTTTTTACATGCCACTTTTCACTGCCCATAGGAGAGGAGAACCAGAGAAATTACTTCATCTTGGGATAAATCAGGATAGACTTGGCATGAAAATGAAAGGGATGAAAATGAAAGGGCAAATTGTTCAGAGGTGGAAGGACCACTAAAATATTTTACTCAAGTACTAGTGCTGCTACTTCAGTTAAATTTTTACTTAAGTCAGAATAAGTGTGTCTAGATAATGACTTCTGTAACAATGGAAAACTAGCTTAGTGCTAGTTAGATACTGTGAGCAGCTGTGAGCATCTTGGCAAGTAATCTGTTGAAGAAAGAAGAAACAAAGACAACGTGGTTACCAGATATAAAAATATAAGTGCTTACAACATCTGATACAGACCAAATGTGCTTACAATCCCCAAAATATATGAAATTCAAAACACATGAACATGTGTTTCCATGTTTTTACACTTTTGACAGCGAAATCACCATACTTCTACTCTTACTTTTAACCAGTTTGACGGAGCTTAGGAACAGGAACACAAGTAGCCAATCCCAAGGACTGTCTCTACATAACACTACCCATGATTCCATGCAAACATGAAGTACATGGAATATAACTCCTCTTTATACTTATCATGAAAGACACTGTAGAACACATTGTTATAGTTAAACATTACCATCTTAACATACCATGAAAGTGATTCCTCTACAGAAAGAGAGGTAAATAAAATGTGTACATCTTTCTCTCCATGTCATTATGGGTTGCCTTCTCATACAGTATATAGTAGTCAACATCCAGGTCATTAATCTGCTACATCTACAGGCCAGTAGGGGCTACTACTACAAATTTAAGCATATGAGAGATATACTGCTGCTAAAGCAGGAAATGTTTTCAAGTAAAAATGATCACGTACGTGGTTACATTCAAAATCAGATAAATAGACACAAAATACAAATTGCAAACACAAATTGAATTGGAAAATGTTTTACAATGTCTGCTCAACTGATGGGTTTTTGTGGGGATTCCCAAAGTTCGACATAAAAAAGATAAAATGTTTGCTTACTATATGTAGTAGAAGTTTGCTAAAATGAACTCCTCAGGACTGGAGGCGTGGCATAATATTGGCTGAGATACTTGTGACATTCTGTAAATTCATATTACAAATGAATTCAATATACACACATATTCCAAAATGACATTCATAGTCTAGTTTGCAGCTGATCGGCTTATTATATATTTTGGCATTGCAGCATATTTTGTTCATTATGTCCATTCCATAGACTGGTCAGTTCAGATGTCTGAGGTTTGGATTACTGAGGTTACACTGAGTGAGGGCATAAAGAACTCAAGGCCAAAGGGAAAATAAACATTTCAGCTATATGTGGCTAATCTCTATAGCAAGAGGGTTGGATCACTTACAGGGTGTAATGAGTGGATGTAATTGAGTAAGACAAGTTTACTAAACAGCCAAGAGTCTGTTGTAGCGTTGTCTTTATGCTTGACCCGTTCCCATATCTGTGCTACTTCCTAGTGGCAGAAGCAGGAAGAGTAAAACTGCAGTATCAAAGCAAGAGGAGAAATTACTTAGGCAGCTGAGACAGATTACTCGAGTGATGCAAGAGGGCCGGTTGGAGGGAGCCTCTCCGGAGATGGAGGCTGAGCAGGTGCCCTACGCGGCAGACTGGGAAGGTAAATGCTAAAATGTCCATCCTCAAGCTCCACATAACACAATTGCTTTCTGAATGTACAGTAGATACATTTTGTCTCCAGAGTGATAGCACCTCCAATAAGCTTGTCCTTATAAGGATGTTGTTTTATACCAGACAACATCAACTAGTATGTATGTCAGATGATGTCCCTTCTTGTGCATCCATTCAGGCTACCCTGAGGAGACCTACCCAGAGTATGATGAGCCCTATGGCAGTCATGGGTACGACACCATTGTCGTGAAGAAGACCAAATCTGAGCTGCCCACTGCTGAGGCCCTGGCAGAGAGGATGGAGCAAGAGGAGGAAGAGGAGGTAGAAAGGAAATTGGAAGTTGTGCAAGAGGAAGATGAAGATAAAGATGAAGAGGAGGAGGGGGAGGAGGAGGAGGAGGAGGAGGAGAAGGAGGAAGAAGAAGAAGAAGATGAAGAAGAGGAGGAAGCAGTTGATGAGGAGGAGGAGGAGGAGGAGGAGGAGGTGGAGGAGGAAGAGGGGGCAGAGGTGGAAGACGAGGAAGTTGATGAAGAGGATCCAGTGATGGAAGCAGAGAGCCTGGCATTCAACTGTGAGGTTTGTTTCAACCCAGAGGAAGAAGCAGAGGAGGAAAAGGAAGATTTTTTGTTAATGTCAGTGCCTGTGGAAGGTGACAGTCTCATCCAATCAGACATGGCAAAAGAGCCAGGGATGAGTGGGTTGAGGATGCGGAACAGGAGAGAGACATAACTTTGACTTCATCTAAAATTAGTTTTCCAGATAGAATGAACTTATTATGGTCCCTATGTTGTACTATGTATGCTACTGATCCCTCATATCTGTAAAACACAGAATTTTGAATTGAATGGATGTGTTATGCTGTTCTTGAGTAATACTTTTATAGAAATAAAAGTCTCCTTTTGAAAGGTGTGAACATTTTATATGATAAAGGCCTCCAATGACTGACGCTTACGAGGTATATTTTGGCATTTGGAACATCCAGTTTTACGGATGTACATTCAATGGCACAAGTTTTGTTTTATTTCAGGTCAATCAGAAAAGTGAAGATGATGTAAAAGGACATGATGACAGCTATTTATAGTGACTGCTTATTTGCTTATTTGTAAAATCTGCTCCATAGACACGGAATGGACTGATTTTGTGGACCCACAAAATTTTTGTTTTATTTATTATACCCAAATTACTTTTAAAAGTGTTATTCGTAGTTTGTCTGTTCTGTCTTGAATCTTTGCCACAAATAAAGCAAATGTGTCAAGCATCAAGTATATGAGTCTACCTGACACTGTAATGCTATATCTGGCTCCATCTAGTGGACATAATAAATGAATACAATATAGCCCACTACTGCCACATAAACTTCATTTGTAGTCCTGGTACAAGTATCACATGAGGTCGTTAGATCATCAATAGTTCCCTTTTTGGCAGGTTCCAGAGATGGAACCACAGAAACCCAAAACATTACACTTGTCATGTGTCAGACCAGGGCTCCATATAACAACATGCACACCTCTGTCTCTTCATTTGAAGGTGGGCAAGACATATTTTTACAAATACGTATTTTGGCCCTGACAGCGGCCTGCTAAAATTATATCTCCAATGTTGAATTTATGTCCAGTATTGATAGTTTTTTCCATATAGAAGTTATACCAATATGTTTACAGCTCAAAAAACGTGATTTAGTGTTGAATATCTCTATAAGTCTGCAGACCAGTGTCGTGGAAAATTGCCTGTAAGCACTCAGTACTCGTGAAATAACACACAAAACACTGATAGGTTGAAGTACAAAATATATTGTATCCAGATATATTGGAGAGAGATACCTTGTCACGGATCCCACAGAAAGTCAAAATCTCTCTATGCTCTCTCTCTGAAAATCAGTCCACTATCATCTTTATAGTTTATTTGGAAACAAAGAAGTCTCTCATGATTGGTTCTCTATACTAAGTGTCATCCTATAGACTACCTCCACATAGTAGTGGTCATGTCAAGGTCAGATTTATGACTTCCTTGAAGAGCCTCTCTGGCTTGTTGTGCAATACTCAGGCACATGTCCATGGCATGTGACAACACAGTAACAGTACAACCAGCCACAAAATGCTAAATGATAAATACTAGCATTCCGTGCCAATTTACTTTAACACCAGGGGTGCCAAACCATGTGCTATGAAGGGCTGAGAGTATGCAGGTTTTCATTCCAATCAAACACTACACCAGGTAATTTCACTGATCAGCACACTTTCAACTTTCCTCTCACAGTATCAAGCAGAGAGAAGAGGAAAGGGAGAGGCAGATATCAGGGCGGATACAGCCAACTATAGCTGCAGCTTTTGAGAAGTAAAGAAAATATGAAAAGGACTCAAATGAAGCAGGGAAACTGGACAGGGCAGTAGCAGAATGTATCTGCATGTATCAAGTTCCTATCTATACTGTTGAAAAGCATTGATTGCAGCAAATGGAGGTGGTTGCCTCCATCCAGTCTACCAGGGTAAAATATAGCGATCCCTGTCCCAGACATTGTGCTGCTAGCTAGCGTTAGCAACATGCTCCAGCCTACTGACTGACTGAGCCAATGAGAGCTCCTGTTACTTCTCTGTGGGTTGGACTTATTATTTTTAGCTTGGCACACCAGCTGCATTTCTTATTAAAAAGAGCCATTGAATAAAAGTGAAAGTGTAAATAGTAAAGCAACAAATTATTGTGAGATGGAAAATGAATAAGAAAAGACATTAGTAAAGAGCCTGAGTATCATCCTGTTTGTGGGCTCCGCGGCGTTCCTGGCTCCACCACCCAAAGCAATGGAGCCCACAGACAGGATGATACTCAGGCTCATTTTAAAAGTCATTTTACAAATCGATTTATGAATTCAGTAATTTATTTATTGCTTGAAGAAAGAATGATGAAATGGTATTATTGACACATTTAATGAACATGTTATTGTTCTAACATTTCTTTTATTATTGTGTCATTTACATGTGAATTTAATTGATCACTTTATTTTTTATTTTTTATATAGTATATCTATTAATAAACCAAAGTTAATTAATCACTGATCTAGTCTATAATAATGAGGCTGGCAGCTCCACCAATATGAGGTTCCATGCAGAAATTATTTCCTGTACACTTAAAAATCCCAAACTGACACTGAAACCAGTTTATATTTAAATTATGGTCCAGATAAAGACAAACTGGTACAGATAAAGAAAAGATTTTCTGTCTTGAAGGCTATATTCCTGCATGTGAGTACACTATGTTGAGGGCATTGCTCTTGTTCTGGACATTATTAAGGCGTACAGTACAATAAATCAGTGTTCAATGTTTCGTATGTTGACATTTTTCATATTTTTTTTTTTCAAACAAACTACTTGAAGGCTATGTGCCATGAGTCCAGTAAATGGATTTCTGTCCTTTCTTTTTGCCATGGTATAAAAGTAAGTATTGATAATGGTAGAATTGCATTGGTTTTGGTATCGACTACCAAAATTCTGGTATCGTGACATCCCTAATCTGTACTAGCACATCCTTATCTCTAGTAGTTTATGGTTGAGTTTCATATGGTTGAGTTTGCATCATATTGTGTTGCCATCAGAGTTACATCAATGTGTTGTTCTAGCTGCTCTGCTGTGGTATTTTTTGCAGTGAATAAAAGGCATATTTTGACTCACTGAAGTTTTATTTATTCCATGATCAGAGGACTGTGCGTATACCAACACTGTAAATTGTACACAACTTACATTACAATGAAAGCACTAAAAACACATGAAGTGAAGGAGCCTTTAGTTCCTGGACACATGTATGAAAAGCAGACTTTTCTGCAAGAGTATCAACAATTTACTTGGAAATTTAAAATAGTTAGAACATAATGAAGTACAAGAGTAGCACATTTGATTAAAGAATTCCTCAGAGTGCACAGTAACAATGAGCAGTATCAGAAATTGTCATTGCCTTCATTTAACAAATTCTTATATTTAATGGTCATAACATACAAAATACTGTAATATATTTAAGAAAGGATTTTCCCCCATAAGAAGCAGGGATGTTGGTACTTCCCACTCAGTTTCACTCAGGTGTGAAGTTAGCAGACACAGTGAAGTGACACTGTGTGAAAAGCTACAGTTTCATTTGCAGTGCTATGTCTGAATGGGGGATGAGTGACCCTCATCAGGAGTAGAACTTACACTACCACTACCCCTGTTTTATTAAATCCAATGTAAGTCAAAATTCCAGTTTTCTTATACACTGTTTTATTTGTGTTTATTTATAATGATGATAACAGTGAAGAGGATGCAGAGCCAAGCGCCTCAGCTGCTTACAGGAAAAACAAAACCTTTAAAAACAGCTATTGGCAATGTATTTTTCATTTCAGGGCCCATTTTGATGTTTGGTAGTGTACAGCTGGCAGTTACAATGGAGTTGAGTTGATAGCAGCTTCAGCTTTCTAAAACAACAGTGGTAAAGATCAGGTGTCAGTCCCTCAGAATCAAAGAGAAAGAGCTTCTTTCAAGAACCAACACTTTGCACCGATGTTCAACAATCACACAGGGAGAAATCCATCGTAGAAGAGAGACCAATTTCTTTACTGACAGTAGCCTCAATAGACCAGAATGCAATGCAACCCCAAGACTTGTTGCGCAATCATAGACATGGCCCAGGAACCTCCCCGTGGCTGAATGGCTAAGGCGCATACCATGTAAGAATGACATCCCTGGTTAGAATTTGGCATGGCCTCTCTCCCAATCTTTCCTGTTTCTCTCTAGTGCAAATATCAAATCAAGGCCAAAAAAAAGACACCCCTCAATGTTCACAAACGAGTTGGCTAGCTAGCTCTATTTATATGCCCATACACCCACCATAGATTGAAAGCAACACAGCCCTTCTCTAGGGTCTAAAGTCATTCTGGTAAATGTAGGAAATCACTAACTTAAATAGAACAAGGCAGGTTGAGGGAAAGTGAATACACCAAAAAAAAGGAAATTACATCACTACATCACAAAATAACACCACATATTGATGATATATAACAGTGTAAGAGTATCCAAGGGTGGATTTTTCTTTTAAGCTGATCCCAGCAGGAGGGATCCTGTGAGAATTGCATGACTGTAAACAAAAACATTGTCATGACTTCATGGAAGTACAAGGAGTGTGATGTGACTCCTCAATGTTTTGAGGAGTGGCATAGATGAAAAAGATTCTCCATGCACAAAAAAGGACAAGAGCGGGTACACCTACATTTTATGTAAATGTTTCTTTCTAGGTGTGGTTTATTTTGTTTTGGTACTACTTCACACACATTTTTCTTTCACTAAATCACTTCTTTGACATTATGGGTGTATTTTCCAAAATCCATTTTGTCTCCATTCTTGTCTTGAAGGTTTCTGAGCAGCTTGAGTTTCTACTGAACAAAAAGATATCAGCACTAAGTGGGTAACAACAGTTTTTGACAAGTGGCAATTTCAATGTATATCAAAATCACAAAAATTTGACTCCAGAGGTTTAAATATAACCAGACAATCACTAAAATGCTGTCAAATTATATAAGCTGTGGCTTCCTATTTTCCGAGGGGGGGGTTACAATAGCAGCTAATTACTCAACCTGCATGTATTGTGCATTGGACAATTGAATTCTCTGATTAAATTACCCACAGAGAAATGTCTCTAATGCATGGTAGGACAGTAATAATGGCAAAGACCAATTCAAGCTCAGCTCAATTGACAGCTAAAGCATAACCTTGGAATTAGTCTTCAAAGGCACAATAATGTATGTACAGTTATATCCCATCCCACTTTACAGTAAAGTGCACCATCATCCTATGTATTCCCTTTCTTGATACTGTGACACAATATTTTACAGGATACACAGCACAGTGTAGCATGCCCCTGTCCTGTCCATGTCCAGGTAACTAATTGTCTTGAGATAATCCCTTCATGTGAGGCTATGTGTGTGCTTCTGGCACCATGGAGCAAATACTGTTGAAATAGTTGCAAATGATAATGACAGAAACAAAATCAACATGTAATAAATACATAAATAACAAAATAAATATATATTGTGACATGCATGATATTTTTAATCCAGTAACTGCATAAGCAATGTTCATGCTTGAGGAAGTGTATGATATTGTATTTTTTTGTACAGCAGAATACATAAAACTGTCAGCTAAATGTTCAGTAAACTTTTAAAATTTATAGATGGGCAATTGTTAGAGTTAAAATTCACAGATAAAGAAATGTTAGAGTTCTCGAACTAGTACATAAAGGAACAGTGATTGATTTTAGAATTCCATTACAAACATGACTACAGTTACAAAAACAAAATAAATTGATTGATAGTGGATTACTCTTTGTGCTTGTTCATTCCATTGACCAAGACCATCTCAAGAGTCCCAGAACAGCACGCACGCACACACACACACACACACACACACACACACACACACACACACACACACCACTTTTACATAAGCCAGAATTCCAGGGTACTTCTTGATTTGGAGATCTCAGAAGATCATCACCCCAGGGGTACATGGGTACAACTGTAGCCCTTGTTGAGAGGACAGGTGGACCAGTGCTCCACAGGACTTCAGGCTGGGAGCTATTCACAGGCTAACTTGCTGTCGAAGCTGGACAGAGCAATCGCAAAGGCTTGCAGAGCACACATTGGGTAGTTAAAGTCCATGGTGAAGACATCCTCTGCTACACGGCCAAACTGCATCACAATGTAGTCAGCTACAGGGAGGAGAAGAAACCAGGACACAAAAGGTAAGATAAAGTTTTTGTGACAACTTGCTCAGAGAGAAATGGTTTCATAATTACTTCAAAGTTCCTTTAATTTAGATTCTTAATTGTGTAAAGTTGTACCACGCAATAGGATTAGAGTATGACAACAGCACGCAATCTGGATCTGTTCATAGTATTTATTTAAGATGGAAACAGCTTGTGGGTATGGAGCTCACGGTCATTGTCATGAATGATCTGGAAATTCTTGACAGAGGCCTGAGTGACCCTGCCATGGAAGTTGAGCACATAAGATTGTGTGTCATCATTCCACACAGGCGTCTTGTTGTGAAGTTCAATCACACTCTCTGTGTTCTTGTTCTGCCACCGTGCCAGCAATGACTCATGGTCCTGTGTAATGACGGAGAAGAGAAGGGGTTTAATCTATGAACATCAGATCAGAGGGTATAGGTATCAGAGGTACTGAGGATGTTACACAAGTAAAAAAAGACATGTTCAAATTTGGTACAACAGTCAACAAACTAAAACCACACCAATTTTAAACATAGTTGTGGATCTGGTAACATACATTTCGTGGACGAATTGACACTCTCTCATGGTCCATGTTCATTCCAGGAATGATGACACTCATTTTGCGAGGTCCTTTGAATCCTAAGACATTGGTTTCCTAGATTGAAAAGATGAACTGTATTGTAAGAATGTTCATCTGGAAAAACCCACCAGGATTTAATAATATATGACAGTGTTTGATTGTATGACATGTATAATACATCATTATATTCCATGAGAAACACACAGTAATGTTGTAGCAGTTAATGACAATGGGTATCCAATAGTGCCATTCAAATGATGAACATTAGGTCTCTCGATGACCTGGTGCCAACACGCTTATCTATACAGCAAGTCATATCATAAATAATATGCAGTGGGGTCCAAAAGTCTGATTCCATTATACATATTGCATTATACCAGAAAACAACCAATTGACACCTGGTGGCTGTAGTGGAGCTTGGGGGTAAGGAGTGTTTTGTTGAACTCACGTAGCAAATGGCTGCTAGCTCTTGACGCAAGTTGCTAGCTTCAAGGCTGGTGGTGCTCTTCACAGGGTTCAGACCACTGTCATATACGGTGAATTTGGTCCCCATGAGGTTAGACCTGCAGAGAAAACATAATCAGACTGAAGAGGACCGGTGGTTGGTGTGTGTCTTAAAGCGTGAGAGAGAGAGAGAAAAAAATCATAGCAGCACACGCAAAGAGCAATGCAAATCCATGTTTCCTACACATTGCTTTGCATGCTCTAGAGGAGTGATATGGGATACAAAAATATCTTGAAAATATTGTGGAGTTAATAATAGTCTATCTTGATGATTATTTAGGCATGGACAAGGGCATGGACAAATCTAATATCCACAAAGTCGGATACTAGATTTGACCCACCAGACATCTCATTTTGCTCTAAGTTTACATTTATCAGTTCAATTCAGTTTGCATTGTTATTTTTCATTTTAATGGGGGCTTCTTCCTAGTCATTTTATAAAATACAAACTAAGTATATTATAAAATAAATATGAACTTGGGAACCACACTGAGAACCCATGTGGGGTGTAAAAGCTATTCAGCATAGAAGCTGGCATTCTGTGATATCAAACATAAATAAGGTAAATGCAGCCATAAAAAGACACTATAGTGCTATCAGTAGCAATAGTCTGTAGTGCTCAATGTGTAAATGCTTGTCTATGTGTGTTGAGGTGGGTAGTTATTTTACTTATTTTCAGAAATCTATGTCAACAGGAATGGCTCCCAACCTATAGCTATAAACAGCTTAGTGCATACTGCTAAAAGGTCAAAAAACAGGAACTCATTTTGGACAACCTTCTCCAGATCTCTGACAAGTCACGGTTCATTTCAATCTAGAGCTCCATCACTCAAGAGGGCTTGTGATTGCGAAGGCTTGAGCAGCGCACAGAGCAATATTTGATTAAACTCCACAAGGGCTTCCATTAAGCCTAATGCAGCCTTGATGCTATCTCTAAGGATCAACGATGTCACTACTCACTTCCCAGCAATCTAATTGTGGTAATATGGCCTCCAAGGAATCAACATACACCTACCGTACACCTGTGAGGAGTGTATAAAACAAACAATGCTTTCTTTTATCAATCAGTGGTGAAGTTAGTGGTTAAGGTTTAGACAGTTGAATAAGTAAACTAGAAGGCACTCAGAGTGCAAACCTCAGAACGCTGAACAATTCTCCAACGTGCTGTTACACCCAAAGACATCATTCCTATCACTTAATTTTTAGGTTAAATTGCATTCTTGACCCTGCAAACATACCGTTAGAACTTGGACTGAAGTCTATCTGCCTTAGTTTCATAGTTATGGCTAAAAAATGATGATCGTCTAATGGCGGTATTCCCAGATTTGGATCACTGCCAAAATCTAATCAATATTACGTCAATCAATTAGATCATCAAAATATAACGTCATGGAAATTTGTTCATACGTTTTTGATATATCTATATACCAATGGGCAAAACCATAATCTCCTTGGCAGAGGTAAATACTACAACAAATGTTTTGTTGATATCCATTTTGTTTAAAAAGGTACAAAATAATATGTAACTTTTTCATGATAAAACATTGCCTTTCTTCAATCTAAGTAATGTGTTGGGGCTCAACAAGAGAAAAGCCACCCACCAGCATGAGACCCCCTAGTTTGTCCCTTTCCTACCCCTGACCAGGGGCAGGAAATATTCTTGTGTTCAGGAAGTGATGCGTTTCACATATTAGCTAAATAAAGAAGAGAATTACCCCACAATCTGCAGAATATTTTGGATTGTAGTAAGTGCAGTGAAGCATGGCTGAAAGCAGCTCCACAGGACTGGCTTCACTGTCTTGGCCTTCAGCCATCCAGAAAAAAAGAATTAGATCTTTGGAAAGTCTCCAGGCAATAAAACAATAAATATCAGTGCTGCCTTTACTCAGTGGAAAGACCTCAAGGAGTGGCAAGGCATCACAACTGATGAAGCAGCAGAGATGTTTTTTTTTAATGGCTAGGTAAAAATGTATTAGTTATTTATTCAGAAATGTTGACTACTATCTGTAATGTATTAGGAGCGTGAATAGTGGCAGTTACAATGTGGATAAATTGCCAGCCTAGCAGCAGGAGCCACCACAGTGTTGCTAGTTTCTGAATGTTTTCAGCATCTCTCCATGTGGTGAGATTGAGCTGCTACAGAGAAAAAGAGAGAGAGTTGCTAAAGCTGCGGAAAACGACTTCATGTGGTTGCAGCAGCTTCTTTATTAACGTTAACCTAGCATAGCCAACGCTAGGCCCTGCACCTCATAACACTTATAAACTACTAACTAAACGTGTTGATGCCCGCATTTTAGTCTTAGCATGTAGAGCTAACTAACTGTACAACATGTGTTTGTAAAGTAGCATGTGATTTGATCTTTGTCTGAAATGAAATGGTGCAAAGTGTAATGGTTTTTGTTTTCTCATCTTTGTTTAAGGTAATGTCCTGATTACAACAAGGAGATGAAGCACAATTTGTCTGTCAGATGTACCCGGATGTACTAGCATGTGGGAGAGGAGAAACCAGAGGGAGGGAAGGATATATTTTCATGAATATTTGTTTAAGCCTAGGATATCTAGCAAGCTTTCCTTAGAAATCCTTTGTGGCCCCATTATCATTATCGGACCGTAAATGTGTTACACAAGTGATAAAATGGCACAAAGTCACCTGCATTGAAGACATTTCCCTTTGTTTCTCTGAATGTTGGTAATGTCACTATAAAGTGACAGGGAAGGATTAATGGGAATTGGAGGCAAAATCCACTCAATAAAATTTGTTGGATAAAATAATAGACAGCGCACACACACACTCGCACACACACATGCACACACACACAAAACCACACTAACAGATGGCATAAACATACCAAGTTGAAGACACAGAACTTGTACCCTTGCCCTTCTGCAGTTTCCCTCTCCCTCTGAATCAAACCTAGTAGACAGCAGGTGCCCCCAGATGTCACAACAATAAGGTCAGGTGAGCATTCAAATGTACCACTTTCTCTTTGTTCTCCAGAAGGAGAGACAAATGTGGCCAACAAAAATTGGTTGAGGAGGATTCATCTTCTAAGGCAGCAGAGAGGTTATTCTTGTTTAAACGAGAGTAGTAGTATTTGGGGCAGTAATGGAAGGTACACTGACACTGAACTTGACACATGGAAGTGGTGCCTTGCTTCTGTAATCCAACATATTTTGGGAAAATACGAGAAAAGAAAAATTTTGTAGGTTTTGTGTACGGAAAATTAGCAAACAAGGTGAGTGTGACTTTAAACATGGGGAGTGGCTTATACAGTATGTCAAATGGCTCATAGGAAGATTTCATAACAACACTAAATGTAATGCATGAAGCAAACTAAAGATAAAAACAAAAAAATTCATAGGGCTAAAAATTTTTCAAAAACAAATCAAATTTCTATGACAATAGAAATGTAAAAACAATGAACTGTCTACAACTCTACAACTACAGTGTGATCTGCCTTTTTTTTTTCCATTAAGCAAAGCCAGCACTTACCTCAGTTTACCGATGAAGCTCTCTCCACCTCGAGACAGATCCGTGGGATCGATGGAGATGAGGTAATTAGATGTTTTACTCTTTTTTCTCTTCCTGCCAGCTAACAGGAACACCTAAGGCAAGCCGAGACAGAAACCCTATTAGTAAATAAACAATATCAGCATCACCAATAAACCCTAGGCCCTAAATGTGAGGCTGCGTCATCTTGTTTGGTTGCACACTGCTTGACAACAACACAATTAGTCTTTTGAGAAGATGTATCTTTCTTTTAACAGCATGCTATAGAATCTAAAGAAAAATACATTTGTCGTTGTCATAATGGAAACCTTTGCACCTTCTTGAGTCGACTAGATTGACAGAAATATAGAATACAGACTTAGACTGTTTACTTAAATTAATTTCACATGGATACTACATTGTCATAAGAGGATATTAGAAACTGCACAGTGCTTTCAGGATATTTAACAGTATACCGTACAGGAGTTTGGATTGACAGCACTCATAAAGTTACATCTGTTGTCTGTGTGACAAAGTTTCCACTTCCTGACCCTTCTCTCACCTTCTTGCCATCCTCTCTCTCCAGGTGGAGGTAGTAGGTGGGATACATGCCTCTGTCCATCCCCTTCTTGTCCCTGGTGATTCTACACTTCACTCTGACTCCCTGGGGTGCAGGGCGCAGTGAAAACTCTTCCAGGTCATCTACATCAATGGCAGGTTCACTGACTGGTGGGGTGGGTGCTGAGGCCGCCTCCTGTGGGACGAGACCACCCGCAACAGGACAAGACGCCCACCGTGAGACGGCTGACTTGTGATTGATGCATTAGAGAGTTGCCTTTCATTATAAAAAGGTAATGAGTCTGAAGATCAGACCATCCACTGGGACTGAGAATGAGCACACTGTGTCTAAAATAAGGACATGGTGTAGAGATGGAAGATTGAGTGGAGCGTGAGGGGAATGAGGAGTGAAGAGACATTGTGGTTACGAGTACAATGCAAGTCTGTGTTTCATCGGTTTTCCTGAACAGAGTGTGACGTAACACAGCAAAGACGTTAATGTGGTTATCTGACCTGACCAATGATCATATCTTAGATGGGGAAAAATGAGACCAGAAACAACAGTTTAAGTAGACCAGAAGCACATTGACCTTAAGTGATCGGGAGCATGCAAAATAGCAGCTCACTGGCCTGCTATACACCACCACATATCTGCAAATTGAAGGCTTACAATGGCCCATCTGAGCCTCTTTGCAAGGATCCAATCTCTCTAATCATATTCCTCCTTTCTAATATATCATTTAAAATACAGTATGGGTATCTGTCTCCTAACCAAATAAACCACTTCCTCTCAAACTCCTAGAAGCACATATGAGTTAACAAGACCTGGTCTACCATCTGCATACAGTACCATCCCCACTAGTTTAAGATATGGCAGGATGTTTAACTGTTTGTGCAGAAAATGACAAACAGATAAACGACTTGGCCCAAACCTTAGGCCTGAAACAAAGCCGTTATGTGGCTACCATTTGTTTTGTGAGTAACCATTTGTGCATCCCTTCTACCTTGCATGACTTCTTGCTAGTAGCGGAGCCTGGTCTCGTATTGCTGTTGAGCTGCGAGGAACTGGAACTAATTTCATCTTCATCACCCTCTTCTTCATCAAAATTCATACTGCTGGAAATACCTTCATAAAAAAAATGAGAGAAATGTCATTGGAATATGAATTTTGCTACTATTTAGTAACATGAAATACCATAGCTTAGCTTGTTTACTGTCCAGGATGCAATTAAAAAGTTTGCTGTGCCAGGGTCTTTGTAATTGTAATTGCTAACAACCATCTTCACCAAAAATATAAGAGAGGTGTCACACACAAATAAAATAACCAGTGGCCCCAACGTTGTTTGCAAGTAGAGCTAGGCTACATGTCGCCATTAATCAGAGATTAACCCAAGTACTAGATGCTGATAGGAAGGAAACTGGAGTTTTTAGTAAATGTGAGCTTAGTAGTGTTAGCTGTAGTGTTACCTTTAGTAGGGTTAGCTGTTTTATATTAGAAGGTTATTTGGCCGGAATAAGTATGAAAGCTTTTTCATTAGGCTACAAGAGGCAGCAGGATTGTCTAACATTGTCCAACTGTTCACATTTAATTGCATAGTTTTATTGCCATTCAGTGTCTGACTTTTGCATCCATGTGCATCCAATACTGTGAGGTAAAAATACCTCACAGTATTGTTACTAACAGTAACAATAGCTCAGTACTACAATTTGTTTGCGTGGCAAGTTGGTGGAGTTGGTGACTAATACCCAGAAGGTTGTGAGGCTTCTGACAGTACTGTGACTGAACCCCAAACTTCAAACTGCTCCATGCACTCCAGTACAGGTAACTAGCCAAAAAAGTAATATTTATCTTGACTGAATACCAATGATGGGCTTGTTTCAAGTTATTTACAATTTATGCAAAGAAAGTACCAAAAAAAAACAGCTGAACATAACTGTGGCGTAAATGAGGCACAAATAAGGATTTTCATAACCCCTAATTTCTTTAACCTGCTTTACACTTAGACCCAAACCAGACCCAGACCCAAACCGACTCATACATTTTAAAGCACAAAGATTACGGTAATAGAAAAAGGGTCTGAACTATATCATTTCCATTTGTTATTTTAATATTTCCAGTTCTTAAATTGGTACTTCTGTTTGCAATTGGAAGTTCTAATCTGAGAGTCAATGCGTTTCTCCTTCCTACCAATACACCAGCCAACCAATATGCAGTGGGTGTAAATGAGGTCTCTCGGTTGTGCTGTTACACATACTGACAGTACCTTTTTTGAGCATGGTGACCCGCAGGTCCTGTTTGCTCTGTGACTGAGTGCAGGTCATGACAGGGTCTCCCTCGCCCTCCTCTGCGGTGGAGTGACCCACTGTGAGGATCTGGATCTGACCGTCCTCCTGGTGGGAAGCCAGGCCATCGATCCCTGCTGAGCCACAACCCCACAACCACAAACTCGATCAGACCAAAGGGAAACGGCACACAATCACAACAGCTCCACAAATGTTCATCAACAGTCAGCGTCTCGTGTTTGTATAAATCGTAATATGAAACAAAACCAGTGGTGCCCATCTCAAATATGTACAATAATCTGGTATGTAGCCTGAAGTTGCTGTCACACTTGCCTCAGTAAATGTGTTAGCATGTCTGCAGCTCCACTTTGAAGGATGTGTGGGTGTTTTGTGCTCTGCTCTCATTTTTTTTCAAAGTAATTGTGTCACTCCCTATGTCTTTGTTATTCAATTAGGGAAGAACATAATGTCCCTGCTGCTACAAGCACTCAAGCACAAGATTACTGAATGGCTAGAGTGGTCAGGTCATTACAGCTTCAAAGCAACTGACTCTTTTTCCATGTCCTCTTCTTTCTCCTATAAAAGCAAATGAAATGAAATTATGTGGGAATGATCACGGCCAGTAAAATGAACATTCTGAAACAATGTTTTATTGCCTGGAAGTGAATCAGTGTCTCTCTTCCTATAGCATACAAATACCCTTCCAGAGGTTTAATGTAAGTTTATATAGAACAATTTTATCTGTGAAGAACCCAAACTGGGTTGTTTGGTTTGGATTTAGATCCAGACTGTAGCCACCTGAAAGACAGGTGTCTGAGCGATAATGCAGGAGTGATGGACACATTCAAAAGAAATGTAACATTCCTTGCAGGCAATTTTTATTAACATTCCAAATCAGTCGTATTTTTAGTAATCATGTGTTTTGTATTATGATATTGCAGATGTAGATAGTCATGCCTGAAAATTTCTGAACCATGTAATCCTTATTCAATCAAAATTAGCCTTTTCTTAACTGCAGTAAAAGATCTATATTCACAGTTTCATATGATTATTAGAGGAAATTGTGCATGTAGTAAATAACCCAACCATAAATACAGGTGAGAAACCTGGTCAGTTTGATGTTACCCAAGCAGGTGAAAGAAAAACACTATGCCACAATCTAAGGAAACTTCAGAGGACCTCAGGAAGAGAGTCGTGAGTGTGCATCACTCTGGGGAAGGTTATAAAGTTCAGAAAATCCCTCAAGGAAGATGCCGGAGACTGATCAGACGTTTACTCCAAGTCATCGCTGCTAAGGCAGGTGCCACAAGGTATTGATTGAAGGGGGTTCACATATTTTTGCACACAGGGATGTTAAGTTTTGTTAAATAAACAACAAACATATGTATGATCTTTATTTGGAGTATCTTATTTGGAGTTATTATTCTATAACATTGATGACCACCCCCTGTAGGGTTAAAAAGTCAATGCAAAGATGAGCATGGATTGCACTAGTTGTATATTAACTCCTTTTTCTGTAACAATACCTTAGTGTCAGTGTTTCATGACCAATATCCTTCATCACATTGTAGCGTGTTCAGTCTTCAATAACGTACTGTGATTGTGAATGCTGAAAGCAAGGAAGCTAAGAGAGAGCAGTTTCTCTTCTTCCAATTCAGTTTGGCAGCACTAATTTAGGATGTCTCTATTGGGGGTCAAGGAGTCCATTTGTGACGTGTTTACTTGGCAGGCTGAGAGAACTCACACTTCATACATCATTACAGTTGAGTTCTGACAAGTGTAGCACCACAATGTGACTAAGGGTGCAGCCTCATTAGCTGTAGCATGACACTTGGCACCAATGGAAATGTGACTTGGAAATATCAGCAGGCAGACCCTTATCGAGGCAAAGGAGGCTTGAACGGACAGCCAGTTGCGACTGTTGGAAAATGAGGACAGGGACTCTTCTCTTCATCATTGTACCATAGATTGAGATCTGTTTAATAGGTACTTCAACATGAAAAGTGAGACCAAGAGCAAAAACTATATCCTGATCTTGCATACGTTACAGACAATCCAGAGTGTTTCTGATGGCTCTGCTCATTCTAGGGACGTGAATCTGTCCTTCTTAGACCCATTTGATATTA
This sequence comes from Monocentris japonica, assembly GCA_900323365.1. Lineage (NCBI taxonomy): Eukaryota > Metazoa > Chordata > Actinopteri > Trachichthyiformes > Monocentridae > Monocentris > Monocentris japonica. Next base: position 6,970 of record OOFE01035406.1, on the reverse strand, counting down.
ATACATAGTTAGCAATTCATTGCAGGAAAGATGTCTTTGAGCAGGTTAACTATTCCATGCAACTGCACCCTTTTTTTAAAAAATTTGATCTGATACGATTAATAATAAAATGCAATGACAGGACAAAACTACTTATTTTTTTTGTTTTGAGGTTGACATGTAATGTTGTTTGCTGTAAAATATAACCCTAAATGCGTCACTCACGATGTGCATGTGTGTTAAGTGTGAAACAACTGAGACTAATTATCATGAGCGACCAAAGTACAGAAAATTTCCGCTGTGGTGTTTGACAGCTTCAAACAAGTTCAGCACTTCCAAGTCGTTACTTTGAGCCGTCAAGACGTTCCAACCCAAACTCCCACATCACATGAATGCAGCTTAAGCTACAGCCACATTCACAAATCAAGTGGGGCTGGTGGTAGCAGAGTGTGATGCGGAGGAGAAACAAGGATGCAAAACAAGAAGTCAGTATTCACAATGTTGACTGTCAAATTGGGTTTCCCCACTCAAAAGATGCCCATTACAATTTGTTAAGCTTGTACCCATTCCTGTACATTTGAAGCAGTACAGTATCTCACATAGCTGGCCTGGTCTCCCTGATTCAAATTGGATAATCGTTACACCCCTCATCTGTTCCTTTCCAGGTTAGAAAACCTGGAAAAATGGCCTATAGTATGTCCTATCAGTAGAATCAATGAGTGAGGTGTCAGTGTGTCTAACAGCATGCCCTGTCTACTTATCTCCAGTTCTGTGTGTCTGACAATCTGATTGCCTGTTTGTCTTGATGCCGGCAGGCTGACCTTTGTGCTTTCCCTTCCTCTCCTTCTTGGCGCTGCCTGTCTGTGGAGTGGAGCTGGCCGATGCTTTGCCCTTTTTGGCAGAGCGAGGTGGCTGTGAGTCTGCTGCCACCTTCACCTCCTCCTGTTCAGCTTCTTGCACTATACACACACGAATGGAGGGGGCCAACAGCAGACATGGGGTTAACAGTTAAGGGAGGATAGAGTGAAAAGACAAATGTGGTACAGTTAAAGTTAGTGAGGGAAACGCAAAAGCAGATGTTAAATTAGCAGAAGGCAAGAGGGAAAGTAAGTAAACAGCACTTGTTTTTTCCTCAACAGGAAGAGCAGATTATATAGTTGTATCAGACCAATTATTGGAGCATTTTAATGGTGCTTCTTATGTTTCCACAAGTTTGTGTACATTTTAAGCCTGAAGTTGGCTGAAACCTGAAAATGGTATAGTAGTGTATTATTCAATAATGTTTTAGTCAATCAATAAACAATACCACTGCAGCAGCCCCCAGGTGTCTGTGTAGACACTTTGATGATATCATGTGATAATCCTGGTTTTGAGCTTTGGGAAAAATGTGTCAATGTTCTCAAATGTGAACTGTACAAGATCTATAATGTGAATTCTTAAACAGTCTTCTCCCCCTAAGACTAAGACTATTGTAAGTTGCAATTATCACTAAATTACCAATGTAGTGTTTAAAAATGTGTCTCATTTTCAAAGAGAAAGATGGCACTTTGAATGACAAAAATCACTGAAATTATCCTCGACATGACTAAAGTCAGGCTGCTATTCAGTGACTGGTAGATGCGTAGATCCATATAGGATGGTTTATGGTTCAGAGTCACTCAAAGCAAAAAGAACATCCACTTCCTGTTGGTGACTAGGGAATTGTACAACTGTGAAAACAGCAATATAAAAAAGGTGTTGAAAAGAAGAGTGAAGAAATGCATGGAAGGAGGTGTGGTATTTTACTTTTTCTGGGCAAAATGTAGAGGTAATTATTTACCCCTCTTTAACATGATGAACAAGGGTAGGACAGAATATGAAACAAGTGCAGGGTGAAATCAGTGATTAGGTTTTCCCCTCTCTCTGTATGATCCAAGCGAGCATGATAGTGGCCTTCAGCCCAGAAACAGTCACTCAGAACTAGGGATTAGATGGCTGCTCTAGTCCCTGTGTGTAGATAAGCAGGTGTAATCAATCTCATTCCTAACGCCATCTTTGTTCCAGTGCTATCTGGTAGAGACACCACAACTAAGCACTCACTATAGAGTGAAGAGATTTGCAGCACAGTGTAAAGCATGCACAGGATGGTATGTTCTATTGGTCCTACAGAATGGGCTCAACCTAAAATAGAGACATTAGATGCAGTTTTGTTATTCTTTTTATCATTTAAGTAATTATTTTGGTAACTGTATTGTTCTTGACACTACTCCTTGAAGTTGATCAAACAGTAGCCACTGCACTAGTACTGGAAAGATTTTGTAGTATTATGATTTTCAAACAACAACATTTCACAAATACTCTATTTGTACATTCTGGATCAAGAGAGTCATGCCAACATTTTCACAAATGTGAAAACTGTGTGCCAAGGGCCACATGAGTGATAAAAGGACGTTCCTGATGGTCTCAGACTGCTAAAGGCAATCAGGCAGCCTAGAGGCGAACAATCCAACCTACCATGGTAGATGGTGCTACTGTTGCTGCTGAGGTAGGATTCCACCAGCGGAGCCTGTTCCTCACTCTGCTTGGTCCGGCGAGTGCGAGATCGTCCATCCACATTAGACTGGACCATTAGCGGCTCCTGCCTCTTCTTCTTCTGCTTCTGCTCTAGAAGCGCTCGCTGCAGTGAAGGTTGCATGCATATGTGTGCACAACAAACAAAAGACAGTTTTAGAGAATTAATGTACGATTATAAGGTATAGGCTAGAGCAGTGGTGGTCAGTCCTGGTCCGGGAGTGCTACAGCCCTGGTTTTCTATCCAGGTAGTTAATTGCATTTACCTGGCATCCCAGGTGTAAATCAGTCCCTGATCAGATGTGAAAACCATTAGGGTGGTGGTACTTGAGCACCAGGATTAACAACTACAGGAGTATAGCAGGGATATTCAACCATGTGCCATGGAGGGTCCAACCACTACAGCAGGTGATTTCACTGATTAGCTCCTCTTTACTTGAAGGTGTGCTAATCAGTCAGATGCATAAAACTTTGTGTCTATTGAAGTGTAGAAATCTGTATACGCACAAAACAGGAAACGTGTACGCCAGGGCTATTCAGCTTTGTTGGCAAGAGGGCCACATATAAAATGGGACAGGTGGGCCGGTCAGTCTACCCCTCCTCCTTTTTTTAAATTATATTACTGTATGCACATCAGCCTACTTTCTAATATTGTCCATGTTATTGTCACTCAATAATGCGTCCTGTGTGACAAATACAGCATGAATTTCATATGTTGATTGTTCAGCGTTTTGTATTATTTTTTGTTATTAACGTTATTATATTAATTGCCAGCAGGTTTGAAACATTGCAAAGGGCTGGATCTGGGCCACGGGCTGCCTGTTGAATCGGCCTGGTGTACGCAGTCTTTTTGTCAGTTTTGTAAAACCCTACGTATGCGTATTTTCCTTATAAATCTCAATCATCCTGAAACTGTGTGTACGTGCGCAAGCCATATGGCCTTAGATAAAGACAATAAAAAAACAGCAGGTAGGAGGTGTGGGGGCATAAACTACATTTAATCAACACCAAATTCTGTCCCGAGACCAACAAGCCATCAGTCATGCCAATGCAGATTTGGGATGTACATATACAAAGGAGCATCTGATGACTTCAGGATAAATACAGCCAATCGGGAAAGGGGGGCGGTCTTACATTACAAGGTCAGTGCGAGTTGGGGATAAATAAATACAGATGCACTACATTTTTTGCATTGTTGTTTTACATATTATGTATTTTTCAGAAGTACAGTAAATCATTTGCACATTCTGCACTGCATTTCACACACAGCACAAGACACAGAGCTGTGTCCTTGAGGACATACTGTAGCTCTGCCCCCTAATCACCTGAGCTAAACTGAAGATTGATTACTGCGTATACATGAGTGCTTGCAATCTAACAATTGCAATCAGGCTGTAAATATGAGTGATTTGCCTTTGAGTCTGTGAACAGTGCCTTAATTGTTGATACAGTGATTCACCCATGTCAGGGATTGCCTGACTGATTTACTACTGATGTAGTAAATATTCAGGAATCCCTACTGAATGCAGCATCAAACTGACATCTCTGCTAAGACAGGCACTTCCACAACAATGACTAAGTTTACATGCACAGACTACCCTGGCCATTGGTCAAATTTTGGTTAAGGTTTTATTTATTCTTGTTGCCATGTCCCACCCACAGCAACAATGGTATGAAAGGTGCGGCCGCCAGCTACCCCTTCCCTCTTTGACTAAGCAATAGTAGGTTATTTCTAATACATGGAAAAGAAATGATGATCCCAAAAGACATCTGTGATGTTTTTTGTTGACATTAAAATGTACCCATAACCCTGTGCAAATCAGAAGAGAAAGGAGTAGCCCATTTAATATCTGAGTAATCCAGACATCTTAATGTAACTAGGTTTCTCATAATCAGAGTATGATCTTGTCCAGGTTATTCTGACCAAGTTTTGGCATTTATATACATCAACCCAAAACCAGGTTACTTGAGTAACCAGCTTAAGAATGGATTAGTGATTCGCTCATTTAGAAAAGGCCACTTGCATTCAAAACAAGCAGAGGTGGGAGGTCATCCCACTAATCAATTTGGGAAACACTGCATGAGCATATGATGCAGGTCTAACCACAAAGCATGATGGGTTTAAATATAAAACTCAACTGATTCACATATTTCAGTTCAGCAAAATAGCCAGTGTCTGTACTGTAGAATATCTCCAATACAAATAGAGAACTGAAAAGGTGTCAACTGCAGTTCTGGCATGCTTGCTTTTCTTGTTACAATGCTGTTATCAACAAGCAAGGACAACAGTAGTATCATAAGCAGAGTGTGAAGTCAGCAATCTTTAGTTCCATCAAAGGATCCTCTCATGTTTTTCCCTGCCAAAGCACATTTAATAAATCAGGCTCTTTCCAACAAGAACAGGCCAGTTAGCAAGACCTGAAGACTACTGAAAACGTTTTGAGGTGAAGCGCCATTGTGCATACTGTAATATGTATTATCTGTATAGTAAATGATTTATTGGACCTAATAAATGCTATATACTGTGTATAAAACTACATCTATTTTGATAAAAGATTACTTTGTCTACATGGACTTTTCAATGTTGACGTGGTTTCACATATTAATCATGCCCCCAACCCCTCATACCCCCGCACCACCCCTCCACC
>OOFE01035402.1:0-10920 GCA_900323365.1 Monocentris japonica | reverse complement strand
ACAAATAACTCAGTAGTTTTGACATCTTTTTTACACCGACATGGGATATAATAGAGCCAATTACTGTGGTGACCTTCACTCGAGTCGCGGTTGTTCTTTAACGTGCAATCTCCATGAGTTGGCATTACACCAGAATTAAAATGCGCGTTCAAAGCGACCCGTCACCGCAGTTTGCTGTGCTGCTTGGCACCCTGTAGTGGAGAGGGTGACATCTGTGACTCCTCGCCAAGGGAGCCCAGTGAGGCGCACCTACCTATAGGCTACTGTAGTTATTCTTTGAGCTCTGCCTTCATCAACCCTCGGACCCAAGGAGTTTTCTTTTTCTTTTTTTCGTTGCATTTACGCGCAATTCCCCACAATTATAGACGGAAGGTAAGCGGCTTTTCGGTTTCTTTGGGGTTTCAGAGCAGCAAGAAAGGTCGATTCCTAAGCAGTGTTGTAGTAGTAATATAAAGGTAGATAAACTATCACCTCCAGTAGGTGATCACAATAAGGCAAACAACCTCCAATATAAACAAGAAATATTAAATGTTCAGCTTTTTTAAAGAGCATATCCTCATATAACTTACATAGAAACTATGCCATGAAGATTTATCTCCGCTCAAACTCTACTGGGTTTGCGCTGCACTCATCCTTGGTCCCAAGTGCTTTTCGTGTTTGTATTTTACTCACAAAATAGCTGAAGTGCACTTAAGGGCGAGGTGCTCTATGATAGGCTGACAGATATTGTCAAATGTCGCATGCTACATATTGTCTAGTGTGGTATTGTCGAAATTAAACGAAGCAGAGAATTCTACAGCAATAATCAATATGACCTCCAATATACATTAGGCTGTTTTTTGCTCTCGGTTTCTGAGTGATATGAAAGCTGCCGTAAAACGAGATGCAGCCTTTGCTGGATAATTTGCAAACAGATTGACTAAAATATTACAATTTGTATCCCTTCACTGCAAAATAGTCAGTCTTAACAAGTGATGATTTGGTTTTCTTCAATCAATCAAAACTGAGAATAATCTTGAAACAAGTGAGAAGTATCTCGGACCACTGCAACATCAAGTCACTCGATTCAGGAAAGTTATCGACACAAATGTAATTGCATTGGAAATAAATCTTATCCCCAGTGGTACTCCTTGATACTAGACTAAATGACTTGTAAAAATGGATATGTTTTTTCAGTGTTCCTAGAATTCAACGTGCCGCGTAAAACAGTGGTTGAAGTCTTGTGAGCTTAAGCAGCACCGTCGCTGTTATCTCTAGGACCCGGCGGAGCGCTCATATGTGACTGGACATAGTGGCTCCATTCGAGGAAGATTGCTTATCTCTCTGTCTTCTTCCGTTCGCAACCCGGCTGGGTTTGAGAAATACAGCTATCCAAACGACCCCAACGGCCCACAGAGTTGTTTTAGGTACACCGGGTTGGGTTGCATGAAACTGGACAATACGTGTTGATGGACTTAAAAGTGTACTGCTCCCACTGTGGACCCTTTGTAGGGCTAGTTGAAGTATCTACCGTGCGCCATTCCTAATAATACTGCGCCAGGAGCAGCGCTGCGTGAAATGAAACAACCTGTCTGGACACCCGTAGACACTCGGAGGCGTTTGTGAGCGTGAACGGAAAGGTCTGCGTGTGAACGCGTGTGAACGCAGTTTGGAAGGACAGGGTGGTTAAGCGAGACTTAAAAGTTTAAAAAAAAGTTGGGACGCAGAGAAAACGCGGTGTTCTCCACCTGAATGCGCGCAGTGCGCTGAGCCGTCCCTACTACCGTGTCATCTAATGCGAAATTTGAAGAAACTAGTCGTCAGAAGAGCAGATCCAACGCATATGAAAATCTGACTGTAACTACTCTTGGCTGTAAATAACTTGTTGAATGGTCACCTCGTTTCAGGAGCGCATTTAAAAGTGTGAGTATTCTGGTGTTTTGACCATTGATGGTAGATTTTATGCTTGGAGCCTCTTAGGTGATGGTGACAATTACAGCTAAATGCCCAAACAGTGTAATTGCAGTGAGCTGTTTAATGGGAGGATCATGAACACTCAACGGATTTTAAGCAGGCTAAATAAATCGGACGGCTCATATGTAATAGTGCAAATTCCAGTTTTTTATCTACAACATTTTGCGATTCTTCCTCTTTGAGGAGTTTTTTATGTTGAGGATGCTTTCATTTCTTCTCCAAGAGACGTCAGCCTAGATGTTAACCAGGAGTTACTTCGTTAAATTAATGCAGTGCTGTTCATTTGGTTTTTTTTACACGTATAGCAATTTCCCTAAATCGAGTAGTGAATGAAATAAGGCAGTCACTTTGACCTGTTGCGCAGCAGGTCACTAAAGTCAGATTAAGGTGTGTCTCGCCTCTGCGCAAAATCTGACCCATGACAACAAAACATAACAGTTATGGTAGCGATTGAAAGACTTCTGTCGAATAACCAAATTATTGAAGGTTATGTAAGTTGTGTGCTTTCCTTGCTTGCTCGTTGAATTTTAGGTGCATGGCCAGGGAAATCTGAAGCTATGGGACTTTTGATTGGGACTTTTGATTCGGGTTAAAAGGAGTCACTGCCATTTGTCTTTGATTGCATGTATGTTACAGGTCCTGCATTTTGCAACATGTTCTGCATTTCTGCATGTTAGCTTTTCAAGAAAAGAAGGTTAAATAATTCATGGCAGCAGCTCTCATATATGACAGCGTTATAGGCTGGCTGGCTGGCTGACCCTCACATCCTCATCACATCCACCAAATTCTGTCAAAATGCTTTTTCCAAGCACACACAACCAATCTTTGTGACAGATAAAAAGTGACACAATGTGATTCCCAAGATGACCCCAAGTTAAATGTTCAGCCCTTGGACATTAATTGCACGTCTTATGTGCTCACACATCCCCTGCAGCATGGTTCCTATTGAGAAACAGGGGGATGGAGAGAGAGAGAGAGAGAGAGAGAGAGAGAGAGAGAGACAGAGAGAGAGAGAGAGAAAATGAAGGAGAGAGAGAGAGAATCAAATAGTCAATGTGCCAGCCCAGACATGTTTCTGCTTGCCAGTCGCTCCCACTGTGACTCATATGGAAGTGTTGGTTTTTGGCCAGAATGAACATTGGAGGCATTAACAGGTTTATTGTTGTATTCATCAGCTAGCCACAAAGCATCAGTCTGCTCAAACTGGCTATGGATTGTGAATTATTGGTTGGAAGTCAGCAGAATCAATAAACAAAGCAAGGCGGGAGCGTATGTACATCCAAAATCCTGACCAGGTGCTCGATACAAAAGGTGCAACAACAAAATAGTAAATGTTGCAGAGTAGGCTCACTGAGGGAGCATCAATCCAGTGCGCCCGTATCTTTTCTTTTATCGATAAATCGATAAACATGTCATCTCGCAACGTGTGATTCCGTTGTTTGAGGATACAGGCCATGCTCTTGGAAATCAATCTGACTGGAGCAGGGGCAGATCTGGTGTGCTGCATTTCAGCACCACAGACAGCTCCCCTTCTCCATCGCCCCAGTGCTCGGAGTCCTGCATAGGAGCTGAGAGTCAATCAGAGAGCAACACTCCGAGAGAAGGACAGTGACAGAGAGAGAAACCACGCTTTAGCGGGATTGCTGTAAAATGAATGAAATACGTCCGTGACGTTTTTTTAAGAGTCTAGGCGGGAGTTTGTAACCAATATAAGCCAAAGGGCACGGCTGCCTGCTGACTTTTAAAACACTCTGCCATGCTTGAGCGGCCCAGGGGATGGAATGCAAGCAGACACAAGGGGGTGTTTCAGAGGCTTCAAAAACAGGCGAAGCAAGAGAGAGAGAGAGAGGGGGGGGGGAGAGAGAGCGGGGAAGGCAGTTGCCCTAAGCTCTGAGCTCTCTCTCTGTACATGCGGAGAGCTGGTCAAATATTGATGACTTCTAATATAGAATCCGACCTCATATTTTCCTCAAATTGTGGCATTCCAGATTTTCCCCTCGTGTGGTGAGGGGCACTGAGTGTGAGGTATAGATGCTTGCACCATTCAGGATTATTAGTTTACGGTAGGTTGTAATTAAAGATTTGTAGAATTGTACGTAACGATTTTGACGATATGAGGCATACGGAGTCGCACTGAGAGAGAGAGACTACTGTAAGTCAATTACAGTATTATCTTACAGTAGATGCCCTTTTCAGTGTGTGAAAATAAAAGCTTCCTAAGTGGTGTCAGAACATTCATTGTGTGCAGAAATAATATCCTCAGCACAACAGAGATTTGAAACCTATTGCATTCATGTCTCTTATTACTTTGCTGTCTGCACAGTCACCTCAGTCCTCCTCCTGACGTTGAATCGTATCAATCCAGAGTTCATTGGGCCATTATGACACCTTTCTTTCATCTGTCTAGCTTTCATTAATCCTTGTGTCTCTGAATTAAAAGCCAATATTCCCGCGGTCAGCTCCATTCACTGTTGCTTATTAGCTTTGACCGTTTCCTATTAAATAAAAATAAGATAAGCAACCTCGACCACTTTGTTCAGTAGTACCTAATCAGACAGCTTTTATAATGAAAGTCAACCTCCTTATGATGAATGGGAGTTTTATCTAAATGGTGTGTGTGTGTGTGTGTTTGTGAGATAATAGGGGTCCATCCCATGACACATCCGTGACCAGAGACTGACATTTATATTTATGAAATTTGATACACGCATCCCTGTGAAAGAAATGACTTATTCATCACTCAGAGCTCCAGCCCTGTTATCAAACTTGTAATTGGCCTCTTCTGAGGAGTCTCGCTGATTGACACGAGCACATTTAAAAACTATTTTTCCCTTACATTTTTTTTCTCTCATTTCTCCCCTTCTCCCACCAGAGGTCTGTCAAATCAAGCCTGCCATCCATACCCCCTAACATGGCTCATTCTGAAGGGTCTGGCGGGTATGACTTGCAGTGCAGATAATTTATCTGGCGTAGATGAACAGCTTCTTTCATTACAGTTGAAATGTATTTCAAGTCTTCACAGCCTCTGGTCATTTTAAGAGGTGTTTTGTAAAAGTGGCAGTTGCCTGTGGTGTGGTTAAAAACATTCAAATACCACAGTTTTCAGTTAAAGTCTGACAAGGACCACAGACACACACCGAATATCTCGAAATTTGTGATCTGTTTGTTGTCCTTTATTTTTTATCTGTGTTCATGTCCTGTTCATGTTCATGTGACAAATGTGATAAATTTGACTTGACTTGATAACCACAACACCACAGGTAGTTCTCTCTTTTAAACAGAAACAGACTGCCCAGACTGTCAACACCGTCAACACCCCAGCCAACTTGAGATTCTTTATTTCAGCAGTAACTGTCAGTCACTGGGGGTTGGTTGCAGCGTAAGGCATTTGAACTTTGAGGTTCAAATGCCTCTACCGGCTGGGAAAACCTGAGCAGGGAACGTGAATGAGTACCATTCACTTTTCCCTCAACAACAACTGTTGAGGTGCCATTGAGTAAAGACTTTAACCTCCAACTCCTCTAATAGAGTTGCTTTGTGGTCAGCGGTAGATCACTGTGGTTGTACTGGGCAATTCCCTTGTCTGAATCTGTGTTATTATGAATGTGAAGCAAGGCATTGTGAAATTACTAAGCCATAAAACTGCCCTAGCCCTGGATTGGCAAATGTTAAATTAAAGTACAATATTGTGAATAAATATCTAGTACAGGTATACTCCCTTGGAACAGATACACAAACCCCAGGCCATCCGAGCACATTGGCAGTCAACAGTAACTTAGCTCCTGTTTACATTGTCATTACTCTGTTGGAGGCAGGTGTATATAGTTGCTCCATTTTATTTTCCCCGCCACCATACAGATTTTTACCTGAGACATAAGAGATTGTGAGGGTCTCCATTGACTGCTGCCAGGCACCATTATCTGACGAGTTATGCCATCTGACTGATGGCTTGTGATAGCTCTGAGAGTCCTACAATCCCTCAAATAGACCATTTCTGTCTCCCAATTTTACTTTAATATTTCCCAGGCGCCTCAGAAGGCATTGGTAAAAAGACGATGTAAAAAAACAACTTTAGATTCCGCTATAAAGAAGCAACTGTCTGAAAAAGCAATAACTTAAATGAATTGACTTGACACATGGAAATAGGCCTTTTTGTATGAAAATCAAATGGAGATAAGGCTTTGCATTTGTTTTTGGCGAGGTTATTATCGAAGGGCAGCTAGAAATGGTGGAATAAGGCTAAAGACTAAACTCGCTTTGTGTTTGTGTGTGTGTGTGTGTGTGCGTGGTAATAGCCAGGCTGTGTGGCAAAATTGGAATCTTACTACTTAAATATTGAAATGCCCCTAAACCACGTTGAACCTCTGTTCATATTTGAACACAGCATTTCAAATGTGTGTCTGTTTGTGTGTATGTCTGATCTGTGGTATTGACCAAAACTATCTTTTCCTTCTGTCCTGCAGGATGCTGCCCATGATGAAAACCATGACTGACAGAATATCGAGCTAAGACATCTGACAAACACTGACGTATGAGGAGTGAGTGTCACTACCTCCCCCTTCACATCACATCTGACCGTTTGCTGACCTTTTCATCAACATTCAACACTTCTGAAGAAGCTCACTTGTTCACACGCCTCATCAGCCAGGCAGAAGTGGCAGCAATCAAAGCTGAAACTGAGTCACACAAAAAGAAATAAATGTAATAAATCAGGGCATTAACAGTAGCCTGAAGCTGCTAACACAAAACTAGCAAGATGCTGCCACAGTTCCCAAATGCTCCATTGCACCTTATGAAGCAGCATTTAATTTAGACTCGGCTGTATTGTCATTTTCGTGACTGAGCAGCAGCTGTAAGGACAAAAAACATTTAGACACAGCAGACACACAAAAGGAGAGCAGTGATGCTTTGGCCTGTATTCTTCACTCTACAAGCTGCGTGCACCAGCGTGGCGCATGGCATGCAACACTACCCGGCAGCTTGGGGACACTATGACGTATGTAAGTCCCAGATCTACACAGAGGAGGGCCTGGCGTGGGACTACATGGCCTGCCAACCGGAAGCTACCGATATGACAAAGTACCTGCGAGTGGCCCTCGACCCCCCAAACATCACATGTGGAGACCCGCCAGAAACGTACTGCGCTTTGGTGAGTCGCGACCTCGACTGTCCCCTGATGGAGACGAATGAGGCTGTAGGCAGGATCGCACAACATACTGGGTCAGGGATAGAGTGCGGTGTGTGCAAGGCAACGTGCTGCTGCTGCAGAGATTAATGGACGCATAGACCCAGTGTGGAAGTATTAGGATACATTCACTCACATACAGTCATGTGTTCACGCAGCAGCACACACAAGCTTAGACACACGCAGCTTGGAGGCAGGCACACAACCACACACACACACACACACACACACACACACAGTAAAGAGTAAACACACCAAACTTGGAGATACATTCGGAAAAACAGGCAAGCAAAGAAACACACATACACAGATGAGGTCATACAAGCACATGCACACGTTCACCCACAAGTGCATACACACACACACACACATTCATGCATACACACACGAGCACATACACAAAACCGTTCACACACAGATCACACAGCAAAGATCACTGTTAGAGTGACAGGGTAAACTGGTGCAGTTTTTATGCACTGCATGCTCAGCGCGGTGTTCAGTACCGTGTTTCATTGCCCCTTAGCAACCATTATCAACAGTTCAACCCCAGGTTGCATTTGTTTGGAATCACACTCAGAGGAAGCAGCGAGAACCCAAAGGCTCTTTTATAGTGCTTCATTAGAAGTTATATGTGTGTGTCCACTGAGAGCTGTGAGTAAATATTTACCAATTAAAATGGGCATCTTTAAAAGGAGAGTTTTCATTCTCCCGGCACCAGATGGCATTTAGACATTTAATGCCACTGTAGGATGAAAAAGGAGCCCATCTCCAGTCGTGTGTGACGTTCTGTAAAACATTATATCAAAACAAACTGTAAAAGGTTCATCAGCCCAGTAGATAATCCTGAATATCCAAGAACATAACATATAAACAGCAAAGTAAGAGGGTGAAAGTGGTGAACTAGCATTTGGTTTGGACCTTGATATGTCTGTAATACCTTTATTGGTTAGATAGATATGATTGGTCCCTATGATGCAGGGGTGATGTGGTCATGGTTTGTGGTAGACTCGTCTCGTCCCAACTCATCTCATCTTTCCCTTTTTTCCCTTTTTTGTATATGCCATTTGCTATACAGTATATTGCATTATCTTACATTATCCTGGTATTTTTTAGGATTTTTCAATTATTTCATACAGAATATTGATATATTTCTGGTATATTTTCATATTGTACATATTGAAATTATTTTGTACACTATACAGTCATAATGCCTTTAATTCATATTTTTCATACTTTTCATTCTTACATTTCTACTTAATATGGTAACATTAATGATGATCTTGGTCAGTTGTGATGTTTAAAACCCCCATTTGCTATATTCTTGTATATATTTTGATTTCCTTTGCTGTATCGTATTATTATTTTGCTGCTGCAACAACCCAATCTGACCATTTTTAAATAAACCTTGCAATCCAATATACTGAGGTTACAATGTCCGGGTTCCTCATTCCTATAACCACCGTGTTTCACTACTTCAAAGGGTCTACATGCAATACAACAGACTGCCCTCTGGCCATCGACATAACATTGCAGCACAGCCCATTCAACAAATGCAACACTTAATCTAGAAAGGAAGGGTACATCATGTAGTGGCCAGACGAGAGAATAGTCTAATTCCACAGAATCAGAAAGAATCACTTCAATCAGCAAATACAGTAACTGCACAGAGTTTTACCGATTTATCTTTCGACTTTGGTGCAGTCACCACAGGTTGGGAAGGTACAATGGTCCCGCTGGGGCCACCCACACTAAAAATGTATGCACACATTGCACTTTGGCTAATAACTTTTCAAATGTCCTCATATCTGACCCCAGACCTGCCCCCTCATCACATCTGACGTGTTTTAGGTCATCATTTATCTAGATGATCAAGAACACAGGCTCTTCCTGCACTCTCTTAAAGGACTGTTGTCTGTTTCATCTGTTTACACTCTTAGCTGGCTCACAGGCAGACTGACACCGGTGACCTTATCCACTGGTGCTTCCTGAGAGTCAGTTGGAGATGAGCGGCGCATTCAGATGAGCTCTCTGAGCCAATCACTAAGTTCCCTGCAGTTGTGAGCCCAGCCTAATCAGTTTCCCCTGGAGTTGGTTAGCCTCATCGCGGATGGTCGAAGAATCCTCAATGGCTCGTTCTCCGCACTTCGCCCCGTGCTTATGATTCCCATCCCTGTCGCTCAAGGCTGTTTTTTGTCCATTCTAAGCTCTGCAGAGTATAGTCATGACCAAGGCTCTGTCCCTGAAAAAGGGTATTAGCCAATCAATGGAGTGGCTCTTCCAACTTGATATTTGAAGTTTATTTAAGGGTGAGATGGTACAGTTGGCCTTTTGCTTCCCATATTCAGTTGAGAACTGGTCTCTCTCGGATTGGTTTGGATGAGCAAAAGAGGAGTCCGGGATAAATAGTGTCTAGGACAGGTGTTCTGCATCAGGGAGTTAGCCCTGTTTTTATTTTTAGCTACAGAGCTTCAGGGGCTCTTTGGAATGTGTTGGTATTAAGCCTTTTCTCCTGTGGTGCGCCGTAGCGCTGTCAGTCATCATCATTCAACATTGGTTTAAGGTCTTTTTTAGCTGTATAACCAGCAAAAAGCCAAGTTGAATGCAGGTTTCATTTCATTGTTTTTCATGACACTGTAGCACCGGAATACATATCATTCAAGAACACAGTCATGTCCACGAGGTTGGGGGCATTGAAATATTGTTTGCTTCTATTATTTTTCATCTTTGTAGATTTTACAGTCACGCTTCCTGTTGTAATTAATGGAAGAGAAGAGATTTTTAATATTCAGCATTTTTCATAGTGATTAATACAAATGATCCTATTAGAAGCATATGAATGGTGCATAGGCGAGACAGTTATTACGCTATTGCACCACATGGGCCTAATGAACAATGGTTGTTAATGCAGAAGAATGCGTGCTAAGAGGCACCTGCCCCTAAAACCTTTCATAATAATTTTTGAATTGATTTGGAGACAAGTGTGTTTTTAATTACTCTTCTCCCTCTCTCTACAGTTTGGCTTTGGTTGATTTAATGGCAATTCACGATAGCGGCAGGCCTTTTCATGGACTTTAATGAGATAGGAGGTTGTATTTTCATGCATTTCATTTCTCTCTTCCAGAATTAAACCTCATCGTGTGTAGCTGTGAGTAAGGGGGATGAACATAGTCAGGGAGCATAAACAAGCGTTTAGTGGACACTGCCACTACATCTTAAACTTTCAACTCTCTGAAAATGCTGAGTAAATTAAATCTATTGTATTACACAGAGTACACTGCCAACCACGTACAGTGACAATGCCATGGTGGAGTAGTATTAAAGTACCCAGAAGTTAAAGTATGGGTACTTGTTCAAAATCTTACTCAATTACAAGTCAAAGTATCTAGCTAAAAATACACTTGAGTAAAAGTCAAAACGTTTCTACTTTTAAATGTTCTCAAGTATTAAAAAGTAAAAAGTAAACTTTTTTATTATTGCAATGGATAGACAATGCTGAAATTAAAGAACAGAGGAGACTTTTTTACATTAAAGTTACTTTAATGCACTTCTCCATCGAATTTGAAAAAACATGTTGAGGTAAACTAACATGGACAGCATTCACATCACAGCGTCCAGTTCTAAAGTTGGCCAAAGCCTTGAAAAAAAGTAATGGATAGTTTTTTATACTTGGTTTCAATATCGTACATCCTAAGGTTCTTGTCAAAGAGTTGAATAGCATTTTTAAATCGGCACTATGGTTACTGAAAAAGTCCACTGGAAGCTTGTTAGCATTTTGTAACAAT
>OOFE01035401.1:1840-17319 GCA_900323365.1 Monocentris japonica | reverse complement strand
CCTAAGGTGAATTCCTTAGCGACAGCCTATTCATGCGCTGAATTGCCTCTCTGTTCTCTCTGAATTCCATGGAGTGTGTGCCGGTGCGTTTTCATGCATATCTTCCACTTTGCCACATTTTTGAAACACACACAGAGACCCCCCCCCCCCCCCCACACACACACACACACACACACACACACACACACACACACACACACACAACTTGACACCATGGAGCCGCAAGTGGCTCTGGCAGTTATAATTACCATCGCTGTCTAGCATTGTGCCAGTGGGGAACAGAAGGACACCGCCCCGACAACAATGCCCAGGCGACTCTCTCCTGTAGGTCCCAAGGAAGTCATTATCCCCCCGGCTCCTACCTCTCTACTATCCCCCTCCCTCTTCTCCCTGTCTTTCTCTCTCTCTCCCTGTCCCTTGTTTGAGACATTTCTAAATAAATCCTGTTAGCTGGCAGAATGGTGCCCATAATTCCCACCCCTTGCATGTTGCTGATAACGGCACAAGAATGTAAGAAATGGCACCAAACAATCGTTTTCTCTGCTCCTTGTTTTTTGCACTAATGTCAGGGGATTGTGTTCTTCTGTGCCTCCCCAAACTCCCACATTATTCATTATGTGCTCTGAGATACAAAGGTTTCTGTTATCCAAAAGTGATAGCATTGGTGAAGCATTGTTTTGCCTTCATCCAGGGCAGAAACAGAGCATGAACACAGTTGTTAATCTGATCCCTTTCTCTCAAACTTGAAAGCAGGTGTACCATGTTGTTGCTATAGGGTTTCTGACAGAGAGGACACTGCACAAAGAAGAATACAACATATTACACTCAGTCATGATGTAACGATCTGTTGTGGTATGTAGGTGAGCCCTATATGGAAACCTGGCTTGGTTGTATTTGGGTGTGAGTAGGAGCAGGTACATATGTCTTTGGGGTAATCAAGTCCCCTCCCATCACAGATGTTTCAGGGAAGTAGGCCCATGACACTGTTCTGGCATCCCAGAACCACTCCCCTTCACACCCACACTCAACTGATCAGAGTTATACTCATCTGTATTACACCCACTCTGTACCTGTATTTGCACCAGTAAATTCTATCTTTCTATTCCCTCTGCAGTTCTGCTCCTTCCACCTCACTCCATGGGTTTTCTCCACTGTACAGGGTCTCCCCAGGAAAGTCTTTGTTTGTGGCACATTTTTTCATTTTAAATCAACCAACAGACAAGAGATGGTAAACGTATATTAAATGTGAACTGGAGCAAAAATAGTCCAAGTGCCTAAAGCTTGCATGACTAACATCCAACTCTCTCTGCAACATGTTGTTTTGGAACACCATGATGTCATTGACATTCTTCATGGAGGAATCATGAGGAAAACTCCTAGAGAACATTGACACTTATTGACAGTAAGCTGGCAGCGGCCGTATATAGGGAACAGTACGCTTAATGCAGCTGCAAAGAGATTTATCATTGTTCCAACAGTACACTAGGTGGATTCAGTGTAATGAGATGTCAGCGAAATGTAAAAAAAGAGGCTGTGTCATTGTTCGTGCTATCACTGCACTGAGCCTGGTGCGAAGTGAGAAGCTCTTTGTTGTATTTCTTATTTCTCTTTTGCTTGTGTACTAAAAAAGGAACCAGGAATTATTCCAGTTGGAAACGGAAGACATAGTTCCACTCTGGTGACACGTTGACTGACAAGTGTATTATGTCTTATATTACCATTTGTACAATAATCTGTATTTCTGAGGAATGGGACTGAGTACTAATTCAGACAGACATCTGTTAGCAGTATGTCAATGTAGTTATACCACAGCTCCCCATTTTCATATACATTTTCAGTACAGAAGAACAGTTAAACCCCTTTTGTATATATGACACATACGTGGGATGACAGAAGGTATACTATTCTTCAGGAGAACACTAACTCACTTCAACCGATCCCTCCCAACATAAGGACTGGCTTCTGATGCTCCAGCAGTCAAAAAGATAAACATTCTCCCACAGGCTTTTGGTCCAGTCCATAACTAACTCACTTAGCTGAGCAAATAAAACTAGTATGCCACACCTTGACTTACTGAATCTTTATGAAGCTTGCAAAATGTATCAGGGAAGCATTGGAATTGTGTGCTTTCACACATAATTGCAAAATCTGCCTCCTGCGAGATGTGTTCAGGCTCTACTAAAATTATTGAAGTTATGAGTCAGTGGCCCCAGGCAGGCTTGGGATTGGCTCAAAACACATCACTTTCCTCTTTCCCTTTCGCTGTCATTGACACACTAAGCAACACACACACGTATACACGCATGCCACCATGCCTTAACATAGTCACAGATATCTAAAGCCAGTGCTCACACACTCTGGCCCTCCATTGACTGACTCACTGCCACGGTGGTGTGGGCTGTTGGCCAGACTCTTCAGCAGCCCCCATGCCTACGAGGTAAGACTTCCCTTATGCCAGCAGACATCTATTACATACTGGGTATATCTTAAGAAAATCAATGTTACGCAGTGCCAAAAAAAAGGAATGTTTTGATTGCCTGGACTAGCAAGCTAGCTGCTGATGAAATCCTACTGCGGTGATAATGCATATTACATATTGGCAGTTGTCAAATAAGACGTGCCATTTGTCATTCAGGACCAAGAGCAGCTGCGGGTGGCCGAGGCAGTAGGCACCTCCTTTGAGTGGGAGAAAGCAGAGGACCAACAGGAATACATAGAGGGCAACACTGAGCCTGAGCACCAGGAGGACCTGCTGGAAGGAGACCTGGGCCTTGGCACCAGTCCAGGTGTGGCCAGGGAGGCTTCCAGCTTATCAGACCCTGCTGCCCCCAGACTGACCCTGCCTTCTACACTCAATGGGGTCACTGGCCAGGGCATCTGAAGAGGGCCGACCGGGAGCCAGAGTTACAATGCTCCCAAATGGTCACTCACTGCTCTGCCCTAGCATGCATGCGCACACACACACAAACACACTTTGCACCACAGCCGGAGACACAACACAAAAGAATTGGACTTAACCTGTGTGCTCACACCAATGTACAATGCACTGGTACAGAATTGAGAGCACAACTCTAGTATAAACTCATTTGTGTGCAACGGTTCTGGTGAAAATTCCAAACAAAGTCACACTTTCCATTCATTGTCAGTGGAGCAGCTTAATACTACTTGGTTGCATCCGAGTTAAAGGTCTCAGTTCTCTGGTATCAAGCTGTAGGAGAATTGTTCATGAGCATGTATTTCCCTGAATCAGCTGAGATGCTATTTTCGTGCCAACTTTGCTTTTCCTCCACTCCTTATTAAACATGTATTGCTCTGTTTTTCTCCAATCCTTTTAACTGATTCAAATGTATTCCATTGAATTTATTAGCCCCCCTTCTTTTACCATTTAGCGCTGCACTAGAATACTTCCAAATGCTTAAATATATTAACAGCATTTGGAAAAGAGACTATTAGCACATGAAGTTTGCGCTGACTTCTATAATTACAGATTGCACTTTGCTGCCTTCTCAGCGCATGGTAATAACTCTCAGGGCCCTATTCCCCCTGAGCAAAGCGGCGTGTTGTGCACTGCACAAATCCAATCTTGTGAAGGTTGGGCTTTGTGAATATGCAGACTGTTTTTCTCATATTAATAACGCCATTGTCCTTGAAGTGAGGGCTTTTCAGAGGTTGCGTTGTGAATGCATGGGTGCATCTATGGAATGTTCCTCTATTTAAATCCTCAATAACTGCAAAAAAGACAATGTATTTCCTCTCGCTTGCACTGACGTGAACACAATTCCTACAGTTATGTTCTATGCAAAAGACACTGGATGACAGCAACAGTCTTTTATCACGAGTTCCTCAGATGGAGATATATAACCACAGCAACACAAACACTTCTCTGTAGCTCTGCCTCCAACCTTTTATCCCTGTTTTTCAATTGTTATTGTATGTCTCTATTTGAAACGTTTCTCTGAGATTTTCTCTGTATTTAAGGTTGTGTTGTCGCACAATTGTCACAGAGTTGAGGTTCTCATTGACCAACTGCATTGTTTAGTCTCTTTATAATAATTATGCCCAGGACGTCACGAATACAGTGGATCTGGCTCTTACAATGGAGATGAAAAAACACAAGTGATCCATCCATACAATGTAATGCATGACATTAGTCCAGCGCAATGGTTCTCAAATGGTGTGGCGAGGCACACTGGTGTGTTTTGGAGGTCAGGTACGCTTGGAAAAGATGTACAAATGTAAGGAACAAAGTTGTTCAATTTATTTGATTAAAATTATTTTTAATAGCTTGTACTCATACTTGTACAATCATACTTGTACAAACTTGTACTTTTGAGTTATTACAATCTTGACAGTGTTCAGCAGCTCATCATGCTGTGTGATCATCCTGTATGATTTGTGTGACATGTTCAAGCAGTCATTATTTTGGTATGCCTTGGACTTGGATTTTTGGGGGGGCAAGCTTGCCAAAATGGTTGAGAACCACTGGTCTAGTAATTGTGTTGTTAATTTTTTATAAGGAATTTATATTGTACAGTGGTGTCTGTTGTTCAACACAGATTCAGAAATTGTCTTATTAGCTGTGAACTTTACTCAACGCAGTATTCCCAGATCACGTGTTTTATAAGAGCAAGCACTTGTAAACATTTGAAATGGTGGAACAGACTGCTTACTGACGTGGAGAAAGACTTTCAGAGCCATGGCATTGTCCACAGTGCGTGATGTCATCTATGATGATTTGGTCACAAAATCAAGACATCCCCTGTTCTAGAAATAGAACTACTGCTGTTCTGATGTAGCCTACTCATCACACCTCTATCTATGGCACATCAACAAACCAATTTAATGATTGTCTCTGACTGAACCAGATCTTACAAATAAACATTAACAATCAGCTTTTTATCAATTGTTCTTTGTTTTTTTTTTTTGTTGTTTTTCTTTCATCCACTATTTTCACTTTTAACAGACAATATGGAGACTGGAAAAACAAATATTCTCAGGTTTTCAACATTCAAAAATAACCCCAAAACATCCACTTTGAAGTGTTATCATAACAAGATACATGAATTATACAGTTATTTTTCATAGTTGCAACTTCACTACTCAAGTCATAGGCCTTGCATTGTCAAACACATCTAGTATTCCAGTTACAAAAGTAGTGGTCCCTTCAAACACCACTGCAGTTAAATTGAGGGAAACAAAGATACATTCCAAATGTGGCCAGTGGAGCTCCTCTGAATACTGATTTAAAGTAAAGCTTTAATTCCACGATAAGAGGAAACGGCACTCGATGCAAAATGAACATTAAATTAAACGTCTTTGGTGGTGGGGGCATTTTCACAGTTTGGAGTGAGTCAGTAGTGATTTGCTTAAGTCCTTTGCCTCTCCAGCTGTTCTGACTCTTTCATACCCTAGCACAGACATGGCATGGTGGCAATAGTCCTCCACTTGTTTGATCTGTTGAATGCTGAGCACTGTTCTCCATGCACTAGCAGCCTGTGTGGCATTCCTGGATGAGACTATGAATGGCTTAGAGGAGGAACTGGAGCCGCTGGTCATGTTCAAAGCAAATGACTCAATGTCATGGTTGGTGGTCAGGTTGGTGAAGCGGTAGATGTTCCGCAAGGTCTTAACTGGGTTCTCAACCAGGTCCTCATATCGCACAGCCATGTACTTCCCCTTAAGCCAGCTGGGAGGGTTTAAGGCAGTCCTCAAAGTCCTGGAGGTGCGATCACAGATCACCTCCATTGCTCCTATGGAGTGGTAGTCTGAACCGTCCTTTTTGTTGGCCTTGTGGTTGGGGTCCACAAAAGGTATCCGGCGAAGTTTAGGGTCCCTGCTTCGGACCACCTGTAAATTCTCCCTTATCAGACCATGTCTGGATTTGATCCTGGAGTTGGCCACAGCCCGTGGGTCTCTGACCAGGTGTATCACCTTCAAGTCCAAGGAGGGATCCTCCATGAGCGGGGCCAGCACGTTAACGTCCAGAATGCGTACCCCTTTAATGACAATGGTGTTATATTTGAGGCACTCCTCCTCCAACAGTCTAAGGCTTTGAGGGGGGCACTTTTTACACACCTTATCATCCACCATCCCAACCACCTCTTTCCTGTAGGCTGAGCAGAGGGGATAGGAGCATACCACTTTATTGAGGGTGGCCCCAAAGAGTCCTAGGGAAGTAAAGTTCTTTCCCCCAGGGCTGTTGTAAAGTTGGAAAACGGAGAGATCACAGCGGTATAAGGAGCTAAGCATGTCCCTGGCAGCCCCTTGTAAAGATACAGCATCACCTGGGTACAGTTTTTGCCAGATGTGCCACATTGGCTCATACAAGAAGAACACTTCAGGATTTTGGTTAAAAAGCTCCCCGAAAAAGGAGGAACCCGACCTCCAGGTGGTCAGAACATAGACAAGCTGTCTCTTTTTAGCTAGAGAAGGCCTGTACAGGAAGCGGATATCAGATCTGCTTTGATAAGTGGTGCTCCTCATCTGGTGATTACACTGCTGTGGCTCTTTAGTCCATTTATAGTTGGCCAGGTTCAGCATAGTGAGGACCAACAGTAAGAAATAGGCCATAAATAACACAATCCTCTTTCTGCGGAGTACTTTCATCACGATTCCAGGCTGTGCTATTATCTTGGTATGGTTCCTGTAGGTTTTGAGCTTCCTCCCAAAGCCAGCATCCTTCTCCCAAGGCGCTGTCAACTTCAGTGCTTGATGATATTGTTTGCCTCTCATCTGTAACCTCGGAGAGTGGCTCTCACCACTTGGCGAAAGCTCCTTACATTGACAGCCCACAAACACGGTCTATGGGATTTGTATGTGCTGGGAGTTGATACCCAATTGAATACCAACTGATTAGGTAATACACCAATTGGATATCACATTCGAAAACGATATTCCCGTTTTCACTGCACTGCGCAACGTTCTTCATAGGAAAGAGAGATACGATGGATGTTCAGGTTGTCCATTCCGAGCGTTGCAGTGATTCTGTGGGTGGCCTGCGTTCAAAACAAAAAGGAAGAAGCCTTCATCCATGTAACAGACGCCCTGTTTGACCATGTTCAGCGGAGGCATCCCTGCGCAGTTATCATCTTATGCATCCTTGCAAAATGTAGCCTAGTAGGACGATCCAAGCATTGCAGGCAATAAATCGTGACCGTTTGGCGCACCAGCTGCAGCTCAGATCATTCCGCATCTGCCATAACGGAGCAATGAATGGCCGGTATCCACAGTTGCAGTGTTTCGTGAAAGATTTTCCCCATACCCGTTCTTCCTGATCCTCTGAGCGTTCAACTAATACAAACTCGACCGATTCAATCAGAATACAGGGAGAAAGACCCGCCTTCCGACAGATGCCATTGGCCCTCGGCGTGGCGACGTGCGTGCGTGAGCTGCACCATTGGACCGGCAATGCGTCTGTCTTGCAGGAAGCTCAATTCTGACTCCCCCAGATCACAGCAATGGTAGACAGTGGGAAATGATGCTGTTGTTATGTTACACAGAGGTCTATCTTACAATCTGCATCATTCCAGCCATACTTTCCTGTATTTAAAACATCTACATATTCTTGAGAGAGCATGGACTTTAAATTATTTTTTAGTTGTATTTACAGAAGACACACGCTTTTACCGACAGCCGTAGTCTGTGACACTTTCCATTGTTTGCATTCATCTAGTTTCATCGAAAGCGAAGTTCTTATTCAATTAAGGGTCCTATGTTGACCGCCATGTTATGTATGCTCTCTTCGTTGCCTAGGACTGCAGAGAGGAATCGATATCTCAAATTAAAGCTATTTGTTTTTTCCCACTACAGCCTCGAGAGAGTAGCTCAGATCTATAAGAACAATGAAAACGGCTGTCTACCCTAACGAAAAATGACTATTGTAACCGTATGATGATTTTACCCTACAAATATCGCAGATATAAGCCCCAGTAGGAATATCATAGTAATATTACAGTGATACCACAGGAGAAACTAAACTAAGCTAAGATAAAATAAACTCGCTATTGTCTACCACAGTCACACTACAGATCCCTATAAGAAGGTTAGAGGAAGATTACAATACATTTTCTGGCTGTACTGGAAACAGTTTCCCAGTCAAACGGGTCAACAAAGTCACTGACAATCCTCTCCTGTCAATTGGAATGAACTCTAATCTGACATTTGACAGCTGTTCACCAGGAACTGACATGTCCTGGGAAGCGATAAACACATATGTTTGACTGGAGGAACCGCATGCTCAGCAGGCTGAAAATCAACTCCCCACAAATGTTTGCCAGTTTGGGATTACAGCATGCACAAATGAAAGCCAGAGAGAGAGAGAAAGAGTCCAGGACCCCTGACCCCTGAGAAAAAATCACTATAATATTCCAACTGGGGTTGCATGTCCATTGTACACAATAGTAAGTTTATAGTTGCACTGTACTCTACTTTTTATCTCTATAATTAATGTAATATTCCTACAGGGGCTTTTGCTGTGAGAGTTGTATCGTGTTCTTCTATAGGATTACTGTAGTTGTTTTCCTCAGGGTCAAATTGTAGGCTACATTTGTAAGGAGCTCAGATATCATGTAGGTCATATCATCGGATGATTGTGTTATATGGTGAATAGTGATAATTGCCTTTAGAAATATTGTCTTAGAGTGTAAGGAGGATTCTGATCTTTCTATTCCAGAAATGCTTTCTTTCTACTACTCATCCTATGCGGTTGCTTGCAATATAATAACTTTGTAGAGAGCGCCATCTCCTGGATCTTTATGTTTCTAGGGCTGAGGATATGTGCGCCTCTCTCTCTCTCTCTCTCTCTCTCCATCTCTCTCTTTCTCTCTCTCTCTCTCTCTCCCCGTCTCTCCCTTTTCCATATGCAGTACATTCCACGCGTACATTTCAAAACACATGCCCTTAAATTACAGACATGCGCATTCATGCACTAAGCTTATACACACACACACACACTATCATGCATACACAGCCCATAAGCCATTATTGTAATATAGACTATGTTATTATTTTGTTTAGGTAAACATATGGTGCAGTCATGTGGGTGTCGTGGTGCAGCTGCACAAACTGCCGTGAACCATACTACAAAAATACATTTCACATATACTTCAGAATATATTTACAGATCTGTACGTGTAATTGATATTCATTCGAAATATATTTTGAGTGGCCAAAATATATTTCGGATAGGCTATATGTTGTCAACGCAGGAAGAATGTGTTTCCAGCGTCCAAGGAATATTTCTAATGAATCTAATCTGCATGTACATTTTGGCCATCTTTGTATATTTTGCAGCATAACAAGTGTATATAAAAGCATATTTTTGCAGTATGGAGAAAGCTCTGCCTCATACTGCACATTAGCCCACCGTTGAGACTGCCAGTGCAAACATGCACAGAATAGGCTGTTATGTAATTGTGAGACGCCGAGGCCTTTGAGCCAGTGAAATGAGCGAGCAGGAGAAGGAAACATGCGCAGTAGGAGCCTCGTCAGCAGCATCAGGACCAAAGGACCCTCAGGAACCTGCGATGCAAGAAAATGGTGCATGTAAACACGCCGAGGGAGATGACCGTATCTTTTTGTTTGACTGCAGTTAGACGAATTCAACTTGAAGTGTAAAATAATTGAATACGAAAGGCTAAAGAATACATTTGTGCGCGCAAACAGACGCAGCAGAGATGCGACGGCAATAGCGAGACTTCATGACATTGATTTTGTCTCAGCACGACGGTTTAAGCTGCTGCGAGGAACTGATTACCAAAGGTTTTCTCTCATGTCATCCCATATGACGGGCTTTCTTGTGTAAATGGTCGCTGGTGTCTAGTGGGATGCACATCAGTGTTTTGCCGTACTCGCTCTCCGACGTAATGGCAGCTCTGTACCAGGGCACGGACGTGTCCTCTCCGGATAAATTTCTGGCCTTGAAAGACGTGAGAGAGGTGAAGGAGGAGACTACGCTGGACGAGAAGCTCTTCTTGCTGGCTTGTGAGAAAGGTTTGTTATTGCTGTTGCTTTGCATTCCTCCCGTTTTACTTCCATGTGTGAATAACATATGCCCTGATTGATGTGTGTAGTTGGATATGGAAAAGACGATGGCATCGGTGGGATCAGGAGAATCAGACGCACCAGATACGTAATGTACATCTTGGTCACTTTTGTTGCATATTCCGGAGACATACTCTCTAATGCGATGTGTCTATCGGCTCTAACTACCGTGACTTCTTGGCTGACAGATTTTCAGCAGGGTCATTACAGCAAACTCTCATACCGCATTTTTTTTCCAGTGAATACCTCGCACAGCTGCCTACATGTACTCTGGAAATTTGCCCACGGGGTTAAGATATATTTAGTTGAAGTTCTGCTCTTCTGAAAGTTTTGCAGCCTGATTCACACTGAATTTTGGCAACTTTTTGAACCAGGATAGTAGAACAAACAAAAAGAAAGGACAACGTATTGCAGATACTCAACACAAGTGTAAAATAGCACAGAGACATGGCCATTCTTTTCTAGCCCAATGGGAGTAGAATATTGCATTGATTAAGAGTCAAGCTAAGAACACTGAACAGGGAGAAGTAGTGTTTGGTGTAGAGGCCAGTAACTGCCACTGTGACCATATAAAGTCACCCTAAACATGGCTCCGCGACAGGAATTGTCCTTCGATGGAGATGTTATTGTTAGATATGACTTAGATTGAGAGGGTGCTTGAGTCAGGCCTGCTCTAAGAGAGTGTCTGTCTCATGGCTGTGGTTCTGCGAGTCCATCCACAAGTAATACCTCATCGTTTTCATGAGGCCCACCTTTGCAAGAATCCTGTAATAGCTGAGGTTACAGTATACCATTGCATTCACTATCAGTTGCCTATCAGTTGAGTGTGTATTTGACGTGGTCTCATAGGTGACTACTACATGGTAAAGAAGCTGCTCGAGGAGAAGCAGCATGGCGAGCTCAACATCAACTGTGTCGACGTGTTGGGCCGAGACGCCGTCACCATCTCCATCGAAAACGAGAACCTGGACATTCTCCAGCTTCTCCTGGAGCACGGCTGCCAGGTAGAAAACAACATAGACATACCATTATACACAGAACTATACCCAAACTATACACATCACCATGTATTCTGATATCTGATTTTTGTTGTAGACGACAGATGCCTTGTTGGTGGCCATAGACTCTGAGGTGGTGGGAGCTGTGGACATCCTCCTCAACCACCGGCCGAGGAGATCTTCCAAGCCCTCTATCGCTGTTAGTCTCCTTTCGTTATTGATGAGAGTGCAATTCAGATCTGATCTGAAAAATACATCCTTGAATAACGTCAGCTTCAGCCTTCATCAGTATATTCCCCTCTGTATCAGAAACTGATGCAGCGGATTCAGAACCCAGAGTATTCGACCACCATGGACGTGGCTCCAGTTATCCTGGCGGCCCACAGGAACAACTACGAGATCCTGACCATGCTGCTGAAACAGGACATCTCGCTGCCCCGGCCCCATGCTGTAGGCTGCGAGTGCACGCTCTGCAATGCCAAGAACAAGAAGGACAGCCTCCGCCACTCCAGGTACAGGCCACCTTCAGGAACTAGACTTCAGAGACAAAAGGATGTTGCCATAAAGTTCCCATTGACCTAAACAAGCATAATAGTGTTGGGCTAAATCTTCTTATGAATGGTTTACATCACTATTTCATTTGACCATTGTTTTTTGGACCTCTGGTATGTAGTAGCTTAAAAACAGCTATGAATCATTTGGATTGTCTGAAGTGTTTAGGACTCTTTTGAAACACTGCGGTGCATCGTTTTGATGATGGCATCAGTTGTGAGGTCAGGTTTGTGCCACCTAAACTTCTGAATAGAAATGATTCAACATCTTACGCATGACCTTTTGGTGGATGCTCTTGTCCAAAGCGTCTCACAGTACCATGAGTGCAAACTCTTTTAGCATGAGTGGCCCCAGTGGGACTCCTAATCCCCACAGTGATAGCGTCATGTTCTACCCACTGAGCTTTGTAATAATATGTAATAAACCACTGCTTGGTTTACTACATATTTTTTGTTTTTTACATAATAATAATAATAATAATAGTGAATTTAGACTGACGTGATATTGAAGGGAAGCAATAGTCATTTCTACTAAGCTGTGATTCTTGGTCTCTGATAAGATGCTAGACTGACTGATGATGCGTCGCCTCCACTGGGTGTTGTTGTTCTCTCTGCAGGGCAGTGCAGCTTCCCACACACAAGCTAAATGAATCAGTACACAGCCTGGTCTGCAAGAGGCCTTGAGCTTTAAAGCAGGAACAAACAGGATAGCTAGAGGACTGAATGTTTACAGATTGTTGGCACTTTTGCAAAACATTTGTTTCTCTTTCGCCATTTCCCTTTCTTCTCACCTTGTCTTGTACTTTTTATTCCCCATCATGCTATATCTTCCTCTATCTGCCTCACCTCACCTTCCCCCCACCTCTTCATCACCCCTTTCATCTCTACATGTCTTCATTTTCGTGGGTCAGGTTCCGTCTGGACATCTATCGGTGCCTGTCCAGCCCGTCTCTGATCATGCTGACTGAGGAAGATCCCATACTTCGGGCCTTTGAGCTGAGCACAGACCTCAAGGAGCTCAGCCTGGTTGAGGTGGAGTTCAGGTACGATAGCTATCAGCTGCTGCATGTCTATCCTGTCATAACACGTCTGTGTCATCTCCCTGCGCACCAAGACTCAGCCATACAGAAACAGAAACTTGCCACATGCACACACACACTCATATTGTAAAAATCAAATCATCTATAGTATGGAAAAGATAAGAATCATTCATCTTTTATGTGGAAAACAAAACAAATAGTGTCTAATTTTCTTGCCCCAGAAATGACTATGAGGAGCTGGCTAAGCAGTGTAAGATGTTTGCCAAGGACCTGCTGGCTCAGGCTCGAAACTCCAGAGAGCTAGAAGTCATTCTCAACCACACTTCCAACGAGGATCAGGTCGACAAGCGGGGCCTGCTGGAGGAACGCATGAACCTCAGTCGACTTAAACTGGCCATCAAGTACAACCAAAAAGAGGTTAGACGACATCTGTGGCGGCCGTATTAGTAGTTGTCTGTTGGGCAGTCAGGCTAAGCAGCTCCGCTAGTGACATGGGTGGGGGGTGTGGCTTGATCACACAGTTATTTCCTTCCTTGAGCCCACATCCTGAAAGTAATTTCTTCATGTCTTGATGAGATAAATATCCACAGATTGTTGGACAGAAAATAATATCACTGTCTATTATTAATTATCCTTTATTCACTATAATTCATTCAATATGTCCAACATAACATCTGATCCAGCGCTCACGTCCTTGTCTTCGGGGAAATATGAGTTTGGCAGAATAAAGTACTTCCTCCAGGCAACAGCAGCCAGAGATTAAGTAGGGCTGGATGTTTGAAGCTGTGGGGCAATTTACAACTGGGATGGCTCAGTGTGAAGTGCTTGTGTCATATATCACACCAAGGCTACTAGCACGCTGTTGTTCATTCACTGGGGGAATAAGGCTAATACAGCTGCCCTCAAGGCTGCATACCAGAATGCTTGCCAACTTGCATGTGTTTATGCTGGTGTTTTATTGTGGAGGACACATGATAGTTGCACTTGAGTCAGTTATTCAGTCATGAATAAAGATCTGCTATATGGCACACTCGTTCTGAATTGAACAAGCAAGAAATTCCACTCGAAATTTAGCTTAAAATTTTTAAGTTATGTCTCTTTTACTTCCTCATTCTGTTGCACGCCCTGTTGTCCTGTCCCAATGCCCCTTCCTTTTTCCTCCTTCCACAGTTTGTGGCCCAGTCCAACTGCCAGCAGTTCCTCAACACAGTGTGGTTTGGAGAGACGGCCAGCTACCGGCGCAAACACACATGTTTAAAGATCGCCACGGTGCTGAGTGTGGCAGTGCTTTGGCCGCTGCTGTCGGTCTGCTACCTGCTGGTGCCGCGCTCCCGCGTGGGCCAGATCATCCACACGCCATTCGTCAAGTTCATCATCCACAGCGCCTCCTACTTCACCTTCTTGTTGTTGCTCAACCTCTACTCGCTGGTCTACAACGAGGGCAAGAAAAACACCATGGGCCCTGCACTGGAGATGATCGACTGCCTGCTTATCCTCTGGATCATAGGTCAGCTTTTCACCTCACCTCATGCAATATAGACCATACTGGTGTATGCATGCTGTATGTGGAATATCACGTGTGTTGTTCCCATGATATATATTGCAAGAGAGCCAGAGAGTCAGATTTCTGTAATTGAATCATTATTTATCTATCAGTCTCCTAATGAACACTACGGAGCTAAAAATAGAATAGGAATAGCATTATGAAGACCAGAATTTAATAGAATAACAATGCATTGCATTGCAGAGTGAAAATGAGAGGTACAGGTTTTTATCTGGCGAGAGTCCAGCATCCAGTATCCATAATCCTATCAGGCAGAGCATGACAAACGGCTGATTTTAGACCATAGGACTGAAAGCCTGGCTTGACTAGCTTGCATCTGTCAGTGCTGTTTCAAATTTAACTCTGTAGAAATATCTGTATCACTGGACTCAACACACACACACACACACACAAACAATACAAATATACTTACACATACAAACATTCATAAACACACAAACACACGTACAAGCCCCATCTAATCCGATGAGGCTGAATCTGCCTGGGTCTCTCAGGAAGACCCTGCCCTCCTCTTCTGCCAAGAAACCATTAGCATGATCATTCAGTCGCCTTAATGGCCCTGCCTTCTCAGCAGAGATATTTGTCTCCTGGTCACAGCATCCTGCTCTTTTCCACCAGACACAAAGCATTGAAGCCACAGCCTGTTAGTCTAGCTTTCATTGCTTTCATCACTGGCCGATAAATCATCCCAATAACTGTACCTAACAGGTAATGAAACAATGTAGGCAAAATTCACTTGCATTATTTATTGTTATGAAGATATCTGTGGGGCAATTTGCAATTGATTATGTTTATTGCAGCAGTGAGATCAGTAGCTGAGTAGTTACACAGAAATGTGATGGGTTTTCCATATGCCAAGAAAGCCCACTAGAGGGGGAAAGATTCCTTAAGTAACAAAACTCACACATCAAAGATCAAGCTCCATTTTGGCAAAATTCAACAGTTTTTCTTCAACAGTCTGTCTCATTCCAAAGCGGCTTCATTGTAAGATGTAATACAGTAGTGTAGGTTTCATGCTCTGGGGCCCCTGCAGTGTCAGCAAAGCACCCAAGATAAGTTCAATAACAAAAATAAGATTTCTAATGATCAGGCTGCTTTTCTCCTTCTTTGTAAGATCTTAGAAGACCTCAGGCAAATGTCAGGAAGAATTGCTTTCTGCTTGTGAAGCCTCTAGAGGTGTGTCTACAGACAACGCTCAGAACTCAAACAGCAGGATTTCATCCTTTTAGTCTCCATTGTTCTGTCTTTGTCCCATGCTCCATCTCTGTCTGCCCCCCCCCCTTCC
>OOFE01035396.1:42717-59246 GCA_900323365.1 Monocentris japonica | reverse complement strand
GCAAACGCGTTTTGCAGTTGGGGTGGAAAATGGGGGTCCCGGGAAAGATTTGGGGTCCCGGCGGCGTCATGCAGAGTCGATCATTGTCTCTCTCACACTTTCTAACTAGCCATTTCACAACATCCAGACAAGGAACCGGGCCGTAAGCAGCAGCAGCAGTCTGCCTACCCTGGGGGCTCTTTCTCCCGACGTCGACCATAACCAACAATTTGGACTGCAGGAATAAACGCTTGGATGAGAGCAATTACTGGAGTTAATTTATTTTTTCCTCTTTCCGATCGACAGATTAGTCAAATGAGGTGAAGCAATGGCTGAAAAGATCTGACTCCGCCGAGTATATGGGTAGATATACAGGCTATAAATTAATAGGAACTAAAACAAAAAACACAACAAATCACTTTCATTTCACTGCAGTCCCACTCTAGTTTGAGACCCTTTCGGTGGACGTCATGTACACACTGACACGTTTTACACTGCGAAAAACAATGAGTGCGTTTTATTTTGGATTACTGTGACACACAAGGCGTCTTGTTGGTGGAGATCTCGGAGTCTGCTTCCTCTCGCTATCCTCTGGTTCCTGCTGGACTCCGGTCGCGAAGAGCCCATGCAGTCGCAAAGGTTAGTTTGTTTCACTCTTATTTTAATTTAAACTCACATTAGTTCGGTTCAAATGCGTTGTTTAACACCTATAGGTCTCAGTTTTCCATGTCTCTTTACTCGGATTTCAAACTGTGGCTGTGCCCCATGTCTCCTTTTCACCGACCAGGATGGTGAGAGTGATTTCTACAGGCTGCGCTTAATAATGTTCTCTGCAAAATAAAGACTCTAACTTGATGTATTTTTCGGTGTCAGACAAGTCTATATAAGCTGGTGCAAAAATTAACATTTGTGAAGCTGATCTGTTTCAGATGAATACAGAAATTGTTGGATTCAGCTGACTTATCAGGTTTACAAAAGGATATGACATGGGAGATGTGCATTCAAAATACCCATATTTTTAAAGATAGCCTGTTATATATTAATAAGGTGTAATTCTACATGTCATTGGTGTTTTTATTCATCATGTTGTCATCATTCATTAAGGATTCAAATCAGAAACGCCTTTTGGGAAGAAATTCTTTAGGCTACTTTTACTGTAAATGGTAACAATCTTGTTTTAATAAAGGATGATCTTGTCAGTGCAGTGACAGGACAAATTAGCCTGGATCTAGTTGAAGGCCGATTTGCTCTTTTTACATGTCCTAATTGCATAACAGCACCAATTAGGTTAGCAGACTTGTCCGCAACACACAGATTTAATGACAGGTTTACTTGTCCTGAATGCACTAATGCCATGTGCGTTTGTGTCATGATAGGAGGTTTCATATTAGAGCTCATAACAAGCGCCATCTGTTGGAAAAGAAGATAAAATCCTCCCAGACTGCCAAGACACATGCATGTACAATTAACTGTATTTGATTTTAACACTTCATAAAAGCAACTGAATAGTCCATCCATGATCTTAAATTATATCTAAATTGATTATAAACTGCTGTGCCTGTTATCATTTACACAGCCCCACCTTGCATAACAGGCTTGACAGGTGATATCCATGATTTAAAGCAGCACAGCATTAAATGTGATGGATGAAGTAACATTATACCCACTGCATTTATGGAGATGTTTTGTTTCTATATTATGCTACCTTTATCTGCTGTAGCCTGTGAAGCACACGGTCCGCCTGATGTCATCATTCATTATTTTTCTTTGTTCCAATTTCTTGATCATGGATGTTTGCGTTTTCAGCTAATGGTGAATTAAAGATCTGGTATCTGTATAACATCAAAAGCAGAAATGTATCATAAAAACAATCACCCAACCATTTGATGAATCACTCAGTCATGCTATTATCCAAAACTGACAGAGCTAATGGAAAAATAGGTTTAGGCTTGGTTGGTTATAAAGGGAAGGATTCTGATTAGTCCAAATGATAATATTATAGGATTTCTGAAATAACTTGCTATTTCTAATTCATAATAGGGAATGTTCTTGTTGTAAAATGATAAAATGATGGATCCATATTTGCGTCTTGACAGTAAACAATATACAAACATGTTGTACCTATGTCTGAAAAGTCACTGGTGCAACAGGTGGCAGTGAAGGTGAAAATGTCCAGTGTACATCTGCACCATTTATTCTCCAATTTGATATAAACGTGAAGATGGCTTACACTGATTCTGAGCTTTTCCTAACCATCAATCCATTGAAACATGTGAATCAACATATAATCAGTCATTCACAATTATTTGATGACATCTGGATTTGTCATTAGAGCCCTTCTAGTGTTAGGACAAGAGTTTGCTTCTCCGTCTATATTCCACTTGCTAATAGGCAATTTCCAAACGGCCTACCCTTTCAACTAAAGTGATTTCAGATGTGAATGCCTCGTGCACTAGAACTAGAAACCAATCTCTATAGGGCCACCCTTGTTGAAAACATGTGTAGGCTCAGACCTCATTATACATGTCCATATCCATCATCCATAAGAGGGACAGCGATCACTAAGACATTCAACGCACCCTGGAAAAATACAGCCATAGAGGAGAGGGTTGTAGCCTCTTCTTCTTCTACAGTGTATGTTGGTCCACTGTGTTACCAGGAATGTAATGAAGGGTAAACCCAATCTAACTCTTAAGGCTGACATAAAATTAATGGCATGAATTCACAGTGTACATCATAGTGAGTAGTATCTGTTGTAAGATGAGGAGAGGGGCATACATTAATACTTTTCTGAATATAGAATTGTTTTTTGTTTACATTGGCGGTTGTTTTCCTCAGGTTTATCACCAGCTTGAGGTCAGACAGTAGTTTACACACATTTTTACTGACCACTACATCACTGCTTATATTTTGAAGAAAACAAATCTTGGCTTTTCCTTTGCAAAAGAGTATAATGCTGGTCACTTTGTTTCTATGGGTCATATTGTACCGTGTTACACTGTATAATGGACACATTGCTCAGCGGAAGTTGGACAGTGTCTGCCCTTTTAAAGGTTCGACACAGTGAAGTTATGATCTCAGCAGCAAATCAAACATTTCTCACATGGCGTTGCGGACAACCGCTTTGTCGGTCGAAAAGACTCCATCGGTTGAACAAGCCTGCACATTGAGATGTAATTTGAAACTGAGAAGGGGGGTTTAAGGGCAGAGCAGCCACCCCTGATTGGTTCAGCCAGTAGTAAAGGCCTGCCAGGCTGCACCTTCTTGACACTCCCTAAAAGGAAGACGGATTGCTTTGCCTTTGCAGCATTGTAACTCTGTGGTATTGAGTTAGCCTCATACCAAAGAGGGCAGAGAGGCAGAGCAGCTTTATACCAAGTAGTGATGATAGGGCATGACCGACTTCAGACCTTTCACTGGACTGTTTTGCATTTTCTCTGCGAGAATTTTTTTATCAGTGGCCCTAACTCTTTCTCCTCCTGTGCTCTTAATTCGGCTTGACCAGGGAGAGGAGTGAAGTGCGACCCCGAGCTGGATGGATGGTTATGGGGAAAAGAGCAAGACCCTCGGCGCTTGAAGTGTGCAGATTCATCGCTGTGTTTCTCTCACTCTTTCCCTCCGGTAAGTTGTGCAATAGCCAAAACCCGCTTTAAAGAAGCGGCAATTGGTTTATTTTTTTTCCACGGTTACTACAGGGCAAAGGTTTTAAACCTTCAAAGCCGTTTTACACCGTTAAAACTGAAGCACGCGCTGCAAAACTCGGGTCTACCTCACGTTACTAGCTAACGTTTTACCTTCTCTCACAGTGGAAAGCAGTTGCCAGGTTTGGTTAACTTTTCTTTATCACTTTCAATGCCCGTGTCAACACATCCTACTAAGTATTTTAATTATACTATACTTAACGCATTGGGTGTATTCAAAAATGATGGGGTGTGACCAGAGAAGTGCGCAACTTGGCAGAAATTACAAATTGTCTCGCCGTTTTGCTTTTCAGATTCAAGATAGCAGTTATGGGGAAAACTGATAAAATGATAATCTATTCGATAACAGATTTAAGGCAGACGCCAGAGCGATTCCAGTGTGCACACCTATGGATAAGGGCTTGAGGTTTTGGAGGTTTGGAAAAGATAAAGGTTTGAAAGGTTGCCTCTTTATAGAGTTCAGTCTTTCCACTGTAGGTTTAGTCTGTGACCTTATCGAGAGACTGACAAATCAAACGGAGGTGTTTTTTCTTACGAAGCGGTCTAGCCCTCGAGTCTTGTTGTGTTTGGGGGGATGGGGATGCCTGGAGATTTCACACTGGGTCGATGAAATTACTTTTTTGACCCGTAAGTTTGTTTTCGGGCAAATTGCATTTTGAGATGTTTTCATTGGTGGCACTAAACTGAAAGGAAAAATTCTTCTTTTTTTGTTCGAAGGACTGTGGTTTACATTGTAATTAATACCCACCCTGAAATCTTCCTGGAAAGGTTTAAACTCCTGCCAACATAACACTGTCGATAGTCTGTGGCAGTCTTTACTGGACCCCAATGAAAAATCACCATAGTATTCTTATACGACCATATGTTTGGTGAGTTTATAGTGGTGTTTTTTTAGTTGTTTTTTTCTTTTTAAATCTCCCATGGTATCACGAAAATATTCCTATCAGAACATAGAATTTTACTGTGATATTTCCATAGTATCCTCCTTAAAGTATCATAGCACTTCTTATTTGCAGGGGGGTGGCCACCTCACTGTTCAAAATTTGAGCATTTGTCAACTCTTATCATTTCCCTCTTAAATCACTTACTATCAAACAACAAAGTGATAATGCACTGATTGTTGAGATTAAGATTAGTTTACTGCCATCTATCAGATGGATGGTAAATGGAGAGGAGTGGGGGGGTTGGAGAGATTTGTGGTGAAGCTATAAGGAGGATATTGTTCAAAGTGTGACTTCAAAGTGTTTATCGCTACTCCTTGAGAAGCTTGGTGAAACTTTTCACAGGGAATGCTTTATTAGTCCTGGGGTAATCCTAGTCCAACATGGTGTTGCAATAGGGCACAGAGAAATGTTTGAAGAGTATTTGTATAAGAGTTGGCCGGATATGGCGTTAAAACTGGAGACAACATTGTACAGTCAGACATTTATTGTCACTAAAGATGTAGATTAGGTCTTCCAACTGGCATTTGTTGTTGTATAAACCCAAAGCCACTTCTTCCAAAAGCAGAAAATGGCAGAACTGTTTGATACTACCCTCTACAATAAACACAGGGGCTACCTTATATCCAGTTTGACTTGAGGAATGGTGAGACCTCTTTTATGCTCTTCTCTCTGGTTCTGGAGCCAGTTTCTTTTTGAGATCCTTCAGTCGACTCAAAAAGTAATATAGGACGTAAAAAAAGATTTGATCAGACAACACATGGCAGCATACAATAGTGTTTTCCCTATATGTCTTTTGGTCCACTGCTAAGCAGAGTCCCATTGGTAGAGAAAATGAGAAACCTATGACACAAAAACACAATATTTGGCAAAGAATCAGAATTATTGTTTCATAATTGTATTGTAGTACCACATTGGTACTACAAACTGTGTTAGAATCAACACTTAACAAAAGAGGATGGATGCAGGACTAACAACTTAAGTTACTCATTGCCACTACTGCTATAAAAAACATGGGAGAACATGAGGTATCAACATAGTGATTAGTTGTTAACGTTACATTTTTGGATATTCTCTTTTCAATGTGTAAATCAATCGCAATAAACAAGCATCAATGACAAGACAAATATATTTACACCTTTATTACTTGTGCAACATGTGCAATGTGTTTCTGCTTAAATGCATGACTTTATGTTATTGTACCCGTGGTCTGCTACTTTTGTTCTGATGATGTCTTTTCTCCCTGACAGTGAGTCTGCAGTGCAAGATCCTCAAGTGTAACTCAGATTTTTGGGCTTCCACCTCAAACACTGGACCGGAGGAGGAGTTTTGTACAGCGCTGCGGGCGTATAATAGCTGTGTACGCCGGACCGCACGTACCTGTAGGGGTGACCTGACATATCACTCAGCCCAGCATGGCATAGAGGACCTAATGAGCCAGCACAACTGCTCCAAGGAGGGACCTACATCTCAACCACGTGCCCGCACCCCACCTCCACCCCCGCCACCGCAGCTCCTGCCTGACAGCCAGGAGCGCTCCGATGGCCCGGAAGTATGTCACTATGAGCGCAGTCTTCTACGCCACACTGCTGCACCTAACTACACCCACTGTGGCTTCTTTGGAGACCCACACCTCCGGACCTTTGGTGACGACTTCCAGACCTGCAAGGTGGAGGGAGCCTGGCCGCTCATACACAACAAATACCTGTCGGTTCAGGTGACCAACACTCCTGTAGTACCAGGCTCTTTGGCTACTGCCACCAGCAAGGTGCGGGTCTTTATATTCATCCTATGTGCTTATTTGTATGTTTTACCGATGTTATATGTTCTATCATAACTATAATTCTGTCCAAAAAGAGCAAATGGGTTGTTTGTAAGTTTAGTTATCACAGTATTTCACTGCAGTCTTTGTATTAAAAGTTCAGCATCAAACAGTTCAGCATCAAAATAGCCTTTTGTTATACTTTGTTATACAGGAGTCTCTTTTCATCTTTCATGTGGTCAGTTGTGAGATCTGCCATGGGACTGTTTATCGTGGACTCTGGTTAATGTTTGGATTGGTTCCTTAACAGATGAAGAGGCCATACCCAGAACAGTTACTAAGATCTTGATAAACTTCATAAATGGGATGTTAGTATTATAACAGCAGTTGGCATCAAATGTTAACATGAGGCTCCAACCTTTACACCTTTTTCGCTCTTCACTGTGGACAGCCAAGACTGATGTTTGGCCTACTTTGTCTTAAACTTACTATAACTTACTTAAGTAAGTTTAAAAATGTTGTTTCAACTAAGTGTTCCAAGCCATGCAGAAAACTAGATATTTTCTCCACATTAGCTGGTGCACATACCTCATAAATGATCATTGTTTTGTTTTATGGTACATTGGCTAGCCTGGATGGCTGTCCCTCAAACGGCTTTCAGTAGAACTTAGAGTATTTGTAGTCGACAAATTCACTTACAATTTGTCCACATTTGGTACAGTTTTGGCAGCCATGATTATGTACCTCAGCCACTTTGCAGAGTATCACGACTGCAGTATTTAAACTCAAGTAAAAGAGGACTTTGTCCTTAATCACATTTGTAGAAAGTATAATTTTCTATAATCAAGGTTTCTTAATGATGCTGTATTCAGCATTCATGGATTTTTAATGATATTTTTATATTGCTGTTCTTGGAAGCAAATGAGACAGCTTTTTAAGATCTTGATTCTGGACAAAGGGAAAACAAGGCAGCAGCCAATGCCACCTGTGCAAACAAGACCCTACTGGTAATAGATGTGCATTACCAGAGCTCTTAAGTTGGTCCACTGCTCCCACTACAGTGAATAAAACTGTCTGGCTTCTGCCACCTTCTTTCAGATGATGGGATGAAGCTTAATTAAAAGCTTAAGAAATAAACCATGAAAAAAACAAATTAATATAGGTGGGAAACGATCTGCCAGGGCTTGGGGAATTGAGAAGGAATTGGTGCAACAGATGAATTGGCTAGCTAATAGATTATTCTGGTGCTCTGTTTACTCCGCCTGTCCTCTGTCCCCACTGTGAAGACATCAGAGTCCCTAGGCTGTCCTGGTATCACTGCTTTGACAATGGCTCATTGGTGTCCTGGCCAAGCTTGCAGAATACTGACCAGTCTTACTTAATTAGCCGCAGAGTATATCCCCCTGTTCTGGCCCAGTGCCACTCCCTGGAGCATAGTTCTGGGGTTCACAGGCAGGTTTTTCAGCACTATGAATGGATCGTCTTTGTGTCTGCAAACTGAGGCTTGATTTAACATGGCCGAGACTCATGTTTTTTGAGGGCGTTTACCTTGGCCTCCCCCATGTTGAGCCAGAGCTGAAATGTGACACTTAAGTGGGGTGGTGGGGTAGATGGCACACATTGCACAAACTTGTTTTAAATGCAAAAGTACAAAGACATCCCTTACTCATTAAAGCAGCAAAATATCCCTAGACTTGAACATCTAGCCTACCTAGTTGATAATGATTACATTTTGTTTGTTTCAAATGTTACTATTTGCTGAGCACTGAAATTTATGTTTTCCTTTCTCCTCCTACAGCTGACCATCATCTTCAAGAATTTCCAGGAGTGTGTAGACCAAAAGATGTATCATGCGGAGACAGATGAACTGCCAGCTGCATTTGCAGATGGCTCCAAGAATGGTGGGGAGCGGCATGGAGCGAACACGCTGCGTGTGGTGGAGAAGGTCCCAGGGCAGCTTGTGGAGATCCAGGCCAGGTACATTGGAACAACCATAGTGGTTCGGCAAGTAGGCCATTACTTGACCTTTGCTGTGCGGATGCCGGAGGAAGTTGTAAATTCTGTGGAAGAAGGCGATAACCAGGACTTGTACCTCTGTCTTCATGGATGTCCAGCCAACCAGCGCATCGACTTCAGGACCTTCAGGGCTCATGCAGCAGAGGCCCATGGCATAGGCAGGACCAGGAGTGGCACCATGGCACATGGTTTTACCTACCAGTCTGCCAAGGCCAAGTGCAAAGAGCGCCTCCCAGTGGAGGACCTCTATTTCCAGTCCTGCGTTTTTGACCTTCTCTCCTCTGGGGACATAAACTTCACCATGGCAGCCTACTATGCCTTTGAGGATGTAAAAATGCTCCACTCAAACAGTAACAGATATCACATTTTTGAAAAGGATGTATTTCCAGGTAATGCAGCACCAATGGGGAAAGATTTACTTTCGCTGTTCTTCCTCAACTGTCTCACTGTCTTATTGTGGATTGAGTGTTGTGCAGTTCATCTATAGTCCTTTTCCAACAGTGTCCATGTTCTATCTATAAGTGAGTGTTAAAAAGTACCCTTGTGTTATACATCAGCCCTAATCTACTGCTCTGGTTCTGTCTTACATGACTGGTGGCTAGCCCGTTGGGTCATCCCAGCCCTAAGTCTCATTGTTGTTGTGTTGTCATGTCTTGACTTCAGTCTAGTGACAAGGTGAGCTCTCTGAGCTCCCACCTATCATCGCATGTATTTAGATGGTTTCTAGGACTGGTCTTTGAAGAGAGCAGTGGTGAGAGAGCCCAGCTACCCCAGAGCTCAGGATATCCAGCTGGGATTAAATCCCAGATTCTCACTGGGGCTGCATGCCTATGGGAAGCCGGACAAGATGATCTTTTGCAGAAAGAGTAGTTTGCTGATCCTCCTCCCCTGATCCCCTCATTGGTGCCAAGCCAGTGAAGCTCTCTGTGGTTCATGTGGCTAGGCTAGAGGACCTGACAGGGGCTTTTGTTAACCTATGGCCAGAAGCAGCTCCAGGTTTGATTAGTTTCCAGCTTTGGAAAAGCCTGAGCCTTTTGGAGGAAGCACTCTGCCAAAAGGATGTCAGAGCAGCGTCTCCAGTTGTCTGCTGTGGAGATTAATGGGTCATATTGTTAGTGTGTGTGTGTGTGTGTGTGTGTGTGCGCACTTGTACAGATTTTGTGCAGAATTTTGCCTGTGGTTAAATTGTGTGTGTTAGAGGGTACATGAGTACTCTCCTCAGAAATGGGAAAACAAACCTGTAGGAGAAATATTTCCTATGTCTTTATATTGCACCCGAAATTCTAATATAGAAAAGACATGGTGGTCCAGGGTCAGTTAAAACAGACTCTATCTGCCAAGTAGCAAATCGTAAGGGAACGAGCAAAAACTTATTATACTTCTGTCCTTTCATCTGTGTCAAATAGCGTCATTTTTTGTAAAAAAAAAAAAAACTAATGTGAATGTAACTGTAACAAGAAAGCAAAGAACAAAGTTAGCTAAGGGCTTCCAGAATGCAGAAACCCTTCCAGAATGTTAACTTGCCTCTCAATCCATTAATCAACCTTATGACTTCATGGTAGAGAAAGGAATCTCTCCATCCAAGAGTATCAATTGTCTCCAGCAAAGGTGGTTACTGGACACTTATTTTAGTTGTTCAGATGTCACCTCTAATCACACTAGCCATTTTATAGAGAAACAGTCTGCTGACGGGGCTATGGTTTAGTGAATAAATGATTAGCTCATGTCTGTAGATGTGAATTCATGGCTTAAGTCATTGCCAAAGAACAAGCCCTTGTGCCAACAATTTCCTAACAACAAAATTTTTAATCTTTCAGTCTACTTAGGGGACTTAAATGATTCACATTTAGGGATTCTTAGTTGTATGTATATACGTTATCTTTGTGGGTGAATTTGTGGTAAGCAGAAAGGCCAAAAAGCTCACAGAACTACAGTGACATTCATACACTGTAAGAGCAGCATTTGTTTCTGTGTTGCAGTTCCACCATTGCTTTTCTTGTTTTTTAATAATACTCCTTGCTAAGGGAGGTTTCCATTTGAACTTTGGCTCTCAACTACAGTATCTGGCAATGTAGCATCCTCTTAGATACTCTTACTTCTTGGGCAAAGTTTTATGGTAATATATCCTTACACTGAAGTATTTGGCAGGCCTTACTACTGCTATTGGAATATGTGTCGGTGCAGTTTGACAAAAAAAAAAAAAAAAATCATACAAACAAATGATTGTAATGTTGAATCTTGTGTTAATAGGTGTAATTTGTATTGTGAGTTTTACAGTATATGGCTCTACATGTGTAATGTGAGATTGTATATATGTTTTGTGAGTTGTTGAGTTGAATTTGTATATTACCAGTTGTGTTTGAATTTATCACTACAGTTTTTGTATATCAGATGTTTTGGTGAATGTGAATCTTTTTAATTTTAAAAGGAATTTTGCAAAAATGTGAACACCACAAAACAGAATATTGTTTGTAATTATATATACACACCAATCAGCCATAACATTAAAACCATTCGGCGGTGGACAGGGGTCAGCATGGGCACTCTGACCAGTCTGCGGCTACGCAGCCCCATACGCAGCAAGCTGTGATGCACTGTGTTCTGACACCTTTCTATCATAGCCAGCATTAACTTTTTCAGCAATTTGTGCTACAGTAGCTCTTCTGTTGGATCGGACCAGACGGGCTAGCCTTCGCTCCCCACGCGCATCAATGATGGTAGGTACTAACCACTGCATAGCGGGAACACCCCACAAGACCTGCCGTTTTGGAGATGCTCTGACCCAGTCGTCTAGCCATCACAATTTGGCCCTTGTCAAAGTTGCTCAGATCCTTAATCTTGCCCATTTTTCCTGCTTCCAACACATCAACTTCAAGAACTGACTTCACTTACTTCCCAATATATCCCACCCCTTGACAGGTGTCACTGTAACGAGATAATCAATGTTATTCACTTCACCTGTCAGTGG
This sequence comes from Monocentris japonica, assembly GCA_900323365.1. NCBI lineage: Eukaryota > Metazoa > Chordata > Actinopteri > Trachichthyiformes > Monocentridae > Monocentris > Monocentris japonica. The sequence goes on along the minus strand of OOFE01035396.1, from coordinate 47,879 downwards.
TTTTAATGTTATGGCTGATCGGTGTAGTGTACAGTGATGAACACACACACCTTATCTTTGTGCAGTGATTGAATCTTAGGTTGTCGTCACTCTTTGCTTACTTGGTTGCAGACCAAGTAAAACCTAACATCCTGGATGCAGCCCACCTTATCTAGAAAGGGAATGTAAGAAAATGTTCTGGGGTGTTCATGTTTTTGAGTTAAAAGCACTTTATGTTTTTTTTTTTTTCGTTTAGCTCTTGCTTTGTTTTAACTTGTGAATAAAGGCTGTCAGACTTGTAATGGTAGAAAAGAATAATAATAGCCGAATGCGAGAGGCCAGAAAGATCAAACTGTGTTTGTATGTAGAGCAAAAGTGGTGCCACATGCCAGCTGTTTATAATCTAAATTATTTATTGAATAAAAGAAAATGTCTTGTTATTGAGTGGCCTTCTGTCTCAGCTGGTGATACAAGAGCATTTTTTGAAAATCTGCCTGTCTCCTGTTGTCTCAACAATTTGAAGTTTGACTGCCCCCTGCTGTAAAGGCCCTATTACTAATATATAGAGAGAGATGTTTGGGTAGAGCATGAGACATAAAAAACATCTGAAGCTTCTAGAGTGATGATGTCACAGAAAAAAATATTTTTATAGTCATGTAACGGTTTCAATAAATCTAGGGGTCGGACATTTTAATCAAATCAACCATAGAGGAAAGAATAAGTCAAACTTGAATTATGTAACAAAGTTTATTACATATGTACAGCACATTTCCCATGAAGAGTGGTTTTGTCACAAATATAAATTATTTAGGCTTGCTTAAAGAACATATGATACAGGAACTGTAGCTTGCTCATTGTGGAAGAAAGATGTGTTGGCTGTTCATTGCAACAGGTTGGGAAAGTCCCCTGGACAGAACACGCGTCATTTATTTTGTTAATGTTTATAATATCCTCAAATCTTTAGGAAATCACAGAACCACAACAAGTAATAGAACAAGTGGTCCCTCCAACAGTTTTCATTGAATACTATAATTTAGCCAGTCAGAGCGATCTCCTTAAAACGTGACTGTTTAATACTGCATTATGTCTTATTAGACCACAGTACTGTCCATGAATCCATATACAGTATGATAATACACACAGAAATAAGGCACACATGGAGAAGCATAACAATTTAAAAAAAAAAACATGAGGGCCGGAGCAGAACTAGTCACGGATTTGGCACTGGAGAAGAGTGACCAAAAATAATAAACATAATCCATCATTATCAGCAACCCCCAAATAACCCTTCAACAATCTACTAGCATTAGCGCAAGAGCCCCTGTAAATCAAAAACAGTCAAACCACAGATTAGGAAAGAAAGTGTATGGAACAATTATTTTCAGACATAACTGAATACTTATACAGGTGTCAGGGAAAACAAATCAGCAAGAGAAAAGTCATGAAACTACCATGAAGTACCATACCATCAAAATATTGGAAGGACAAAAATAATGCATTATTCTAAGTCATAGTGTTTTGAACCTTTGCACAAGTTGTTGTAATAAATACTGTTTAGAAAGCTTTTATTTCATTAGACCTACCAACATGACAGTGGTTATGGTGAACAAAGCAAGAGGATTGCAATGATTTATATAGCTGTACAATTACAGAAATAATGAATATCCGTACACGTGAAATATTCATATGCTAAAACCCTTCAAGCTTCTGCTGAATACTATTTAGAGGAATAGTTACTGGCATGATTGACATATTATTCCTCACAAATTAATGACAAGCCCATTTTGGTCAAAATGGGACAAATGCATTCTCCTTGAAGTGATCCCCATGATACGGTTCAGGTCAAGACAAACATTTGAAGGTGCAGATGATCACACATTACACATTCTTTTGTACTGAAACTCTTCTAATGACATCAGTTGCAAGCCTTAAAGCTAAACACAAAAAAAAAAAGGTCCATGTCTTGGTTCCTTTGGGAATACTCCTATACATTTACCATTCAAAAGGCCAAACCCTTCAGGCACTTTTAGGATTAAGATGAGTCATCAGTTCATGTAGCCTATATTTTCCTTTGATAATAGTCCATGGGACTAAGCATCCTTAAGCATTCCACACAGTCTATACATTGACTGATCGAGTAATTTCAATTAAATAAAGATGCATGTACTATTTAGTTTATTCATCATCGTGAAGATGATTGGAGGAAACCCACTTCTTCATTTAGGGCACAAATCATTCACAGCCAGTCACTTGGGGAAGGAGCATAATAGTTTGGTTTTGCTGGTAAAGAGGGTATCTGTTGATTCCCTTTCCAACTGTGAGCTTATGATTGGCTAGTCCAGATGTGTCTTTCAGCAGTGTGTGGCTTTGACTCTGGACAAGACATCCAGTTCAGTTTCTTAGCCAGCACTAGCAGACCTTATGTTTTCCTATTGTTCCAGTTAGGGTCTGCCCCAGCTTTCTGCTCTACAGGCCGCTCAAGTGGTGAGCGAGAGTCCTGGGGAGACTTCTGAGCCTGCGGGGAGCGAGGGTCCATCAGGGGAGGAGGTTTGTCAGGGTGGAAGGGCCTGTAGTGCTCTGACCCAGTTGGGCCTGTTGGCCTGTGCTCTGGCATCCTCCTGAAGTCCTGAAGAGGGCCTTCTCTTCCCTGGTGGTAGTTAGTAGGACGGAATTCATCAGAACGTCTTCTTTTGGGGTCTGGATGCCTGAAATGTACAGAGACTATGTCATTCAAGTTTATTTTTAACCCAAGGTATGACATTATGGTTTCCTCATATTTCAAGAAGCATCATGTTGCACCAAAAGACAGCATCTGGTTTGACTGACCCACCTTTCGTAATAGGGTCGATGACCCCTGTGGTCCCGGTCATTGCCGTACTGCTCATATGGCCTTTTTCGAGGGGAGCTGTTGCTGCGGTAACTGCCTGAGCTGCGGTAGGAGTCTCCATGGGGACGCCGATCACCATAGTGATCCTTATAGCGGTGGGTGTCATATGAATGATGCCGATCTCCTTGCCATGGCTGGTTGCTGTTACCTGGGTAATTGTATTTACGGTCCCTCTGCCAATCTCCTCTATCTGTGATATTATATGTACAAGCTCAGTAAATGACTTACGTGACAATATATGGAGAGAAGAGTATCTTGCCACAACTCTGCCTTCTTTAATAAGTCATTTTAATTACATATCTCATATCATTCCCAGTCAGAGTATCGTGATTGTCTTTGGTAAAAAGGGTTTATGTTACCTGGGTAGTTAATTAGGTATTTATTATGATGAAATATGTACACGGTCATATTCTATTATATTCTATCATATTCTATTATATTATATTATACAGACTTACCATCATTCCCAAAGTGCCGCTTGTTAGCCGGGTTGTATGGTTCTCTGTGGTGTCCATGGGAGCTGGTGTGAGACATGGACTGCGTGCTGATGGAGTCTCGACTGGAACCAGACGGCTCTGGTCTGAAGGGCTTCACCCTCCCTGCAGGGTCCTCCTTCTTCTTCTGTTCCTTCTGAAAATGTCACAGGGTAATTCAAGTGCACAATGGATCATGTTCAATTCATAATTCTCCTCCAAAGCGTTTACAATTTGAAATGGGAGCAGCTCACCTCTTCCTCATGTGATCGCTTCTTCTGTGCCATCTTGTAAAGCTTGTGAAGCTTCCTTGCACCAAACTCTGTAAACTTGGACACAAAAATCCAGAGGTTTCTGCCAAAAAGGAACAGAATAATTATTAGCAGAGTGGAATAGGATGGCATCATGAGCATTTCCAGCAGGACTACATCAAATCTAATCCTCATTTTACCGTCGCCATGTTTTGACATGCTCGGGGTCATTGTAGGCTTTAAGGCACTCCGTGATTCGGTCTCCTATCTTCAGTAGGCATGTGCGTGTGTGCTGAAGCTGTTCCTGGACAGAGAGGCCCTCGTCAGGCTTATCCAGCTGCTTCAGGGCCTTCTTCACTGGCCTCATGCGCTCCTTACACTAGAAACATACACAAATATCACACACAAATTGACTAATCTTGATAGATGAGCTCGATAAGCCCTGGTCTCGGTGGAATCGGCCCCGTTCAAACACTTATTTTGATCATATTGTGACTGTGCATTAGAGATGGGCAGGGTTACAGGGGGTAACTCACAATGCTGAAGGTCTCCTGGTCCAGTTCATCATCCTCCTCACCAATGGGAATAGGCTCAGAGCCAGCAGTAATGTGGACTGGGCCCTGAGTCTTCTTCCCTTTGGCTCCTTTAGCCTGAAAGACAAAAAAACATGACATCAACACAACAAACACACATTGACTCCATTCACACTATTAACGGACTATTAATTATTAATAACTGACACAGGATGGGGATAGAAAGGCAAAAGGCTTTAGCTGTATATCTATCTATTGCCTCTTGCACCATGACATGCTGCATACCAAATTAAAACTGAAATATTAAGCCCCCAGGAGATCCACGTTTTTCAATCGTATTTGACAAAAAACATCAGAATATGAAATAAAAGAAATTGTTTGATTAAAAACTGACTCTGGACTTGACTAAAACCTTTAGAGGACCACTCTGATAACCCAGTTTTCCATCCACCTTCTATCCTTGTACACTGAAACTGTTTGAACAAAGCACAATGTTAAGTTCATGATGTACTGAAATACCTTTTCTTTTTTGGGCTTGGTACCCTTTTTTTCTTTGTCTCCTTCCTTCTCCTTTTTAGGAGTTCCCTGTTTTTCTTTGTTCTCTTTATTATCCTTTTTCTTTTGCCTCTTTTTGGCAGGGGACTTCTCCGTTCCATCATCCTGTTCAACCATGAAAACAGACAATGTAAACTACAAACTACAACATGTAGGTCATACAGTAACATAAGACCACATTGTGTGATGTTGTGTAACCTATTCAAGTTCAAGTGTACCATTACCGCTTCTAGAAATACCCTACTGTAAACACTGGTGTGTGGCAACGTGGTGGTGACCTTATGACTGACCTTGACCTCGCCCTCCTCTGAGGGGTTGTCTGACAGGCGAGGGGAGGAGATGTCGTTGCCCTGCTCGTCCTTGAGGATCTTGTTCTCCTTTTTTACTCGAGGCTTCCTCTTCTTCACTTTGGCCTGAGGAGGGAGAGAGAGGTTGAGCAATGTGTGTGTGTGTGTGTGTGTGTGTGTGTGGGTGTGTGTGTGTG
>OOFE01035396.1:14280-42697 GCA_900323365.1 Monocentris japonica | reverse complement strand
TGCAGACAGCATACATACAATATTCTATTCTATTCTGATAAAAACAGCGTGAATCAGTTACTAAGAGCATACCTCCTCCCCTGTTTTGGACAGGTCCTTACTTTCTTGTTCTTTCTTCAGCAGCTTGAGAAGGTAGTCTGCTCTGGCTTGTAACTGCTTGGCCTGAGGCTTCTTGCTTGGGTCATCGGGGAGAATCTGTACATAAAAAGTGACTGTTAGTCTGCTTCACTCAAGCACCATTTCCAAGCACTATTTCCACTGTTTAAGAGCCGACAGATATTTGCCTTGTCAGCCAGTTTAAGGTCAGGATCGGTCTTTATCAGATCCCAGTTGCCATAGCCGTGCTCGTAGATGCCAAGCAAGAGCTGAGTGTCATCCTGCAGTTCCCAGTCCACATCAAAATGGGCTATCTTGACCCTGCATGTCAGCTGGAACCTATGGATAACAAGGCATTGTCAAATGTTCGTCTGTAACAGGGACACATTTTTCTGAAGGTTTTTATATTATGAATCCCATACTCTTATGTTTGCCGTGGTAGCTTACTTATTTCTCTCAGCAGGATTGGAGGGCACGGCTTTGTGTAAGGGCTCAAACTCTTCCTCATGCTGGATGATGGACTTGGCGTTGACCTGCACTCCTGAGATTTTGATATTAATCCCTCTGCGTTTCCCAGGACCTTTGGCTGAAATAATGGCATGCATGTTAGAACATGAAAGTAGCTGGGATACCTCCTTAGCTAATTTCATGATTTGACAGTCATTTAGGCCCTAGAAAATACTGTATTTTTGCAGAACCATAATAACCAACACACCTTCAGCGGGGTTCTCTTTAAGGTGCTCCTCGTGCTCCTGCACTGCAGTCACACAGCTAGTGTGAATTAATTCACCTAGTCTCTTGAGGTCTGCTATAGATTTATCCACCAGCTCAGAGTCTCTGGCAATGCCCTCTAGCCTGGCAACAGAAAGGAACGTTTTATCTGCTTGTCTAAAGTGTTAAAAAATATTGAAACAAAGAGACAAAGCCTATTTGCTCTTCTCAACTGACCAATCCATCTATCCATTCATTGTCATTTTACATACACTTACCTTTCAAGTGGCGATCCAAATTTCTTATACGCCTTAATGAACCTATTAATGACAATTATGAACAAATTTTTCAAGTTTATTAAGGAACACTATTCTGATTTAAATACATGTAATGAAGTCTCATTGTGATATTAAGCATAACAAACGTCACTAATCAAAAAAAGAAACTGCTTACCGGCGTATCTCTGCATCAGTGAAACCCTCCACATTGTTTTTGCGGGCTCTGGGTCTGCCTCTCCTCTTTGGCTTCTTGTCATCCTCACTATCATCTGTCTCACTGTCAGAGCCTGAAGAGCGGTGCTTCAGCTTGGAGCCCACATCACTATCACTGTCATTGGCCTGAGCCTGAAGGACATAAAGCAACCCTCAGACCCAGGAAGTAGAGCTGCACTTCAAAATGCGCACCTTCTTCCAGTTCTTTTTCAGCTTCTAAAATAGGATACTTTGATTGCTCTTTTTCTACAACTACATAGAACAATATTTTGATACTGAGGTACAAACATTCCCTTTTAAGCCTACACCTTCACAACACTTTAGATAAGTGAATTCTGCAAAATGATAATCACTGCAGCATCAAATGAGATTAACTGAACCAAATGATCCACCCTAACTCATTTACTGAAATGTGTTGACATCAGAAAATGACAGAGTTGAGAGATTTCAAGACAGGAGCACTTTCTCTCACTCGCTTGAGGACAACCTTCATACAGCCATCAGTGCTGGAAAATGGGCAAAGAGCATCTTTCTTCTGCTCCAAATAGGCCTGTGAAGTTGTTCCTCACCCTCTTGTTAGAGCTCCTGCTTCTGGGCAGCATGAAGATGTCCTCCATCTCCCTCTGCTTCTCCTCCTCCTCAAGCTTGCGTCGCTGGTCCTCAGGGATGATATCATCCCAATCCCACACGTGCTTCTCTTCAAGCTCTGGAGTACTCTCTTCCATGCTGGAGAAATTGGCCACCTGTAGCAACACGCAAAGGGCAGAAAGTAAGGGGAGAATTCAAAGAAAGCAAGAGAGGGTTGAGAGAGAGAGATGTCCGACAGTGGATTCGGGATCAGGGGCTGAAAGTTGGTATTAAGATGCTGAGGCATAAAGCAACAATGCAAAGCCGTAACAACTTGTGGGTACCTTAAACTGAGAGAGAAGCTCATCTGTAGCACTCAATCCCAATCCCTGGTCACTTTCTCTGGTTTCAGCCAACCTCAGGATCTCCTCAATGTCCATCTCCTGCAAAAGCCAAGAAATTCTGGTTTACCCTTGCAACTACGTGAGGCAAGATTTTTAATGCACACAAGATTATTTACTCGGTGTTACCTGTGGTTCGGACTCTTCTCCCTCTGCCTCTTTGAAAAGATCCTCTGCACCAAACTTCAGGATGGCAGATAGTTCTTCTTTATTGAATGGATTTGAGCTGTAAACAAAAGCAGCAATGTTAAATGCATAGAGGGCTTCAGAATCTCAGTGTTCCACCAAAACCCAATGACAAATCTTGACAAATGCTCACTTTGAGTTTCCAGAGTTGCTGTCCAGTACAGTTCGTCCAGTGGTGTCCATTCTCTGAATGACAAGATGGTCCAAAACCATCTTCTTCTTTGCCCTCTCAATGATGTCCTCCTCCACCGTTCCTTTTGTAACCAGTCGATATATGTTCACCTGCAAAGTAAAGCGTGGAGAAATGTTTTACTTATTACTCTACTGTAACATAATTTTGCAATTGTGCGGACTCTGTGCCCTATCTACAGTGAAAGTCACTGATCTAAGCCATGGGTTACCTGTTTCTTCTGGCCAATCCTGTGAGCCCTGGCTTGTGCCTGCAGGTCGTTTTGAGGGTTCCAATCAGAGTCAAAAATGACCACAGTGTCTGCTGAGGCCAGGTTTATCCCCAAACCTCCAGCTCTGGTGGACAACAGGAAGCAGAAGTCCTAAAAAACAGATGAGACGGTTAGCTTAACACAGACCTCATCCAATGATATACCTCTGTGTGATATGAACAGTAGGAAAATATGCCTGGGTCCTTTCCATAGAATCCTGTATATCTGACCATTTTTGCATCATTTCTGCCACTAACTTACTTGCACACTTACTTGCTACTGCTCCTAAATAAAGTCATCCAAGAAAGCATATTCCTTTATAAAGCTGAACATGTATGATTGTCAAAAAATGTCAGTACATTATTACTTATGCCTAGATTGCTTGTCATATTTTTCTGATTGGATAACAATCAAATATTTTTGAGAAGTGAATATGAAAGTCAAGTAACCTAGTAATTGCTCATGCCATTAAAAGATTAATATCATGAAATCAAATATAACTAATGACATAACATACAAAAGGATTCATTCAAACAAATCAGTGAAATATATTTATTGTAAATCAGATGAAGATTGAGTGTTAAACAAGCCTCTTATGAAGTCCGAGTCAAATTTTCAGATCTGGAGTCTTGAGTCAGAGTTCAGAAGTACAGTCTGCCTGATTAGATCAATTAGTATTGTTGGGCTTACAGCATACATACCTCTGACCCTTCTGCATTAAAGTGGTCAAGTGCTTGCTTTCGAATTTCTCCTTTTATGGAACCGTCCAACCGCTGAAGAGGCAGAAAGCAAAGTTAACCCTTTGAACATTTCCTGGTCTTCCAACCCTAACCTTGGCATCAGCTATACGTGCCATCATAACCTATCTGAACCTCTATATTCTCAGAGTCAGCATTACAGTCTACAGCAAGGGTTCCTTGCAAAGACTAAGCCTGAAAACACACAGGGTTGCACTGACTTGCAGGGGACCTGCTAGTCCTCATCAGAAAATAACTTGCTGATATAAATAACCACATGCATGAGTCTGGTGGAGTATGTGTGCTGCAACACTGACACCTGATCCTGCTATCATCTGAGTCAGCCCCTCTCTGCACACTTCACCACCACTCCAAAAGCTCGTTCTTTGTAAACAACACCAATACTGTTTGCTTCTATCAATCTGTATGTGAACTGAAAGTCAAACACAGGAGAAGAGCTTCTTACCTGGAATGGGTAGCGTTTCAAGGCGAGATATTCAGCCAGAATGTCCAACATCCTGACCATCTGGGAGAAGATGAGGACTCTGTTGCCCCGCTCTCTAAGTCTGGTCAGCAGCTTGTCCAGCAGCACCAGCTTCCCACCGCCCCTAACTAGATTCTGTGGGATGCAAAGTCAAGAAGTCAACACTGGGATTCAGGACAAAATAAGTAGCACTGAGCTCTCCAGTGGGATTGCTATGTTGTTTTTTGTAAAGTCACAACTAGTTTCAATCACCATGCAGGACTTACCCTAAGGTGATGCTCTGAGCTGAGGAGGGTTCATAAGGAGACTTACCTGCAAGTGTTCCTGTTGTGTATCAGTATCTCTCTCCTCTGGCAGTTTAATGAGGAAACCGTGGTTGCAGCACTTTTTCAGCTCCATAACGATGTTCAGGAAGCCAGAGGAGCTGCCTCGGGTGCCTTTGGAGAGAGCTTTGTAGTTCCTTGTTAAAATCCACCTGGCATTATTCAGGAACAAATGAAAATGGAGGGGGGAGATGCAGCTTTAGATAACAGGCATGCTGTAACTCAATTCATTTTTGTGAAAGACAGATTTGACAAAGAGGTTCCAAAATACAAAAAAGGCATACTTGTAGAATTGTTTCTGCTGGGCAGACATGTCTACACGGAGGATCTGTTCCACCTTGGCGGGCAAAGATTTTTCCACATCTTTCTTGACTCGTCTGAGAAGGAAGGGCTCGAGGACTTTGTGAAGGCTCTGATATCCATTTTCTCTCCCTTTCCCATGCTCATCCTCAAAATCCTCCCAGGACTCAAACCTGCAGTAAGCAAGAGAGGCAGCAATGCATTGCAATGCTGTGTATTTATTCTTGCCATCAACTCATTGGAATTTGAACTGCTGCTCTTTGTTCATTTGCAATTTTCACACCTATATCATATTGGAGTTCTAAGTCAGTTTACCAAAACAAAAGGACATACTTTTCAGGCATTAGGAAGTGCAAAAGTGACCAAAGCTCTTTGAGGGAGTTCTGCAGGGGGGTGCCAGTAATGAGAAGCCTGTGGTTGGACCTGAAGTCCATTAATGTTTTGTACAGCAGGGAGTCGTCATTCTTCAGTCTGTGAGCTTCATCCACACCCAGGAAGGCCCAGTTGATGTTCCCAAGAACCCCCTGGAGTTAAATTGTGATAATTAAATCATGACAAATCATTATGATTGAGTTGTTTTTCATTGGTGTAACCACATAGGGAACCAGAATGAACACAAAACATTGATTACTTATTACACCTACCTTGTCTTTCAGTAGAATTTCATAAGTGGTTAAAAGTGCATTGAAACGGATCCTTTTGGTTTGATGGTTAACCCACTCATAGTCACGAATCTATTCAAAACATAAGCAACAACATTAGAGGAACATTAGTTTATCTAGCCATCCCTGGAGATGTCATAAGACCCAGAGACAAAACACTGTACCGTTTTCCTGCTCATTACGTCACCGAGATAGACCACCACGTTCATGTCAGGGGCCCAGGTATCAAACTCCCTCTGCCAGGAGGTGAGTGTGGACAGGGGCACCACCAGTAGGAAGGGCCCGTAAAGCTGATGCTGGTGGAACATGTAGGACAGGAAGGAGATGGTCTGGATGGTCTTTCCCAGACCCATCTCATCGGCAAGAATAACACTATTACACCTGAGGACCAAGAAAAAGACAAAAGCATGGTTTGACCTTATGCATACTGATATTTTGGCACTCAAACCCAGACAGACTTCTATTTTTGTACCTGCACCAGGAGTGAGCCAGCCAATTCAGTCCATCCAACTGGTAATCTCTCAGCTGTAGGTTGTCATCTCCAATATAAGATGGTTGTTTCTTTAGAGCAACAAATCTTGGCCTTTGTTTCAACACCTGAGATCACAGTTGGAAACCCATGCTTATCATGAGCACAAAACACTAACTACTGCAGGTTGGTCAAATGCAAAGGATATTAAGAACTAAAATTTGACAGTTTGATGTCATACTGACTTAACCCTTACTTTGCAGTCTTTAGAGGGAACCGTTTTGTTGGAGTTTCGGCTGATGAAGCTGTCTATACAGCGCTGAAACTTCTTTCTAACCAAGGCTCCATCTTCCCAGCTGCACTCTGCGTAGGGCAAGCCCATCCACTTGCACAAGTACTCTGGCTCATTGGAAGATGGTGTCTTGTGGCTGTGAGCTGTAAATAATTTTAAAATAAATTATTAGATACAATTGTGACAGAAAGTGAAAACAAGACAGAAACGTACAGTGCAGACAGTGAAACAGGGAGGGAGTTTGACGGTAAAAACAGGCAACGATTACAATACTATTATGATGATGGTAGAAATTATTTAGAAAAGGGGCTTACATGGAAAGTCGGAGGGTCCTTGCATCTTTCCCGTTTTTGTTGCTGTTCATAAGAAAACTCGATTTAGGAGAACTTAAATGAAACATGGAGTAATATGTCAAACATCTTTTTTCTGCAGTGCTACCAGCTGAAAGTATATAAAAGCGGTTTATCAGTTCTTACCGATGATCCTCTCCACAATTTGGTACTGCTTGTTCAAGTCACAAGTCAGCTCCTGTTGGCAGTTATGATATTCTACATCCTCGGGGGATGCCTTTCTCAACCTACGAATGCAGAAGATAAGCAGTGTAAATTCTTGAAAGGCCTGCATATTTGTGAACAATATGCTCATGTGAAAACAAAGACTGTCACCATGAATTTAGCTCATCGTTCTTCTTTTTGAAGTTTTCCAGTTTCTTAAGACCCTTGACCTTTTGCTGTGTCAGAGAGTCCATGCTCTCCCATGTATTGTGGATGTAGGACCAGCCCTTCCACTTGATCAGATACTGAGCCTCCCCCTCATCGTTCTCTGGGTCAAAGCCTTCACATGGGTCTCCATTTTCCTCCACAGCATACAGAGTAGTGGAAGCCCCAGTAACTAGTAGAGGAAAAAACACATTACACCTTCTAGATTGTATGTATCAAAACAAATCTTTGAGGATACAGTGTGGGTTAAATACTAGATGCAAGATGTCAAGTGAAAATGAATCACCTCCTTTTTTGGCTGTCCTGGTGTCCATAACTTTCTCTATGGTCTCACTGTCCTCATCCTGCTGCTCTTCGCCTACATCCCCTGCCATTTCAATCAGGTCATCAGAGTCCGTCTCAAAGTCATGTTGGTCCTCCTTATAACTGTAACACAACAGAAAGACAGGGATAATGGTGAAGTGTCAGCTATGGCAAATGTGCCAATATCAAATGATACACTACACCATTTAAAAACTATATTTAAAGGCATTTACCTGCCAGTTATATCCAAAACTTGCAATAATAATAATAATAAGTAAGAGTAAGGAGCGCAAATGTCAAAATCACATATCCCTGTGCCTTTAGACGATAAATACAGGAGCAGAATAGTCACATCTCTGTAATAACTGCAAAAGGAAACTTGTTGTACCACAACAAGATCAAGGACTCTGAAAATAATGAATCAAACAGCTTTGGATACAGAACATGAGCGGAACTTGAATGAGTGCTGCGGGTGCCTGGCAGTAACATCATTAAAAATACCCCATAAGTAAATAGACATTATGAAACAACATGGACGATTTCCACTAATTTACTCTTTCTTCCAGAATTTCCCCCCCGGGGATCAATGAAGTATCTATCATCTATCTATCTTACATAACTGCTACATCTCTATTATTATCAAAATGCGACTCAATGGTGAAATACTGTCCTTCATCATGTACCAAGGCTTATTGAGGAGCAGAATGATGAGCTGTCCACTGGCCAAGTTCTGGCATTCCTTAGTGCCACTGATGCAGACAGAGCATTCCCAAACCTGTTGATACTACAAAGGATTTACCAGACTATTCCTGCCAACAGTGTGCAGGTTGAGTGCTGCTTCATTCAACTGAAACAACAAAAAAAATGTCCTGCGCTTGAGCGAGGAGAGTCTCTTTCACCTTTCCATTAAGAGAGAAATATCAGAGAACAGTGACCTGAGCAAAGTCATTGACAAATCTGCAAAGATAAAATCAAGAAAAATGAACTGGTAGGTTTGCTGCATCATGGCAGATATGGAAAAGATCTCAGTGTAAATTGGTAAAGGACTCTGCCTTTTCTGACATGTCACTGAGAATCAGCGCTTCATTTTCTGTAGCCTAATTGCTGTGGATTTAAACTAACAGTAGTCTCAGTGTGGTTATAGGGTTTTGCTATTTTAGACCTATAAGTTGGTTGGGTAGCTGACGGTCTCACAGCTAGGCTGCACCCATATGCATGACAGGCAAGCGCTGCCCCTGGTACAGAAACATACCTTTTGACTTTTGTTGCGCCCCTTCTTCGGGTTTGTCTCTTTGGAGTGTCTTCTTCATCGTCATCATCATCATCGTCGTCGTCGTCGTCATCATCGTCGTCGTCTTCTTCCGCAGTTGACTCCTGTTTCCTAGATTTCCTTCCCTTTTGAGACTGCTGCTTTTTGACTGATGTTGATTTGGTCTGAGGTCTGGAAAACATCAAGTTGAGTACAGAGACACGCAACCCGCTTAGAGATAACGCACCAAATACCAGGCTCAATATCACACTGGTTTTACGTTCAGGCTGCGCAGCGGCTGATTATCAAACCTAATTGCCTGACTGGAACCAATGCCAGCACAGTGAAGAACTGTAGCAGATTTATAATTTGAAACGTATTTGTACAAGATGATTAGACAGATAATCTAAAATTTTCAGATTGAATTTTCAGCATTACAACAGGCTGCAGCAATCAGTTATATACTTCAAGCCAACAGGAAGGAAAACATTTTATTTGGCAACTGATCACACAATATGGAATGAACTTGGTTGACCAGTGGGTAGCTGTCTGATGGCCAGGCTTCGCTACACCCTTACCTTCTAGCAGGAAGTCGTCTGGATCTAACTTTTATCGCTTCCTGCTCACTGTCTGCACTGCTGGAATCCTCCTCATCCTCCTCCTCTTCATCATTTGAGTCATCATCTTTCCAGGTATTTCTTACAACAAAGAAATACCACAAGTTCACCCTCAAGGCCCATGATTGCTTGGGCTGATTTTAACTGCTGCAATATTGGCCATAAGGTGTTAATGTCAACCCAATTTGATCAGAGATGAGCCACTGAAAAGACCAATCAAATCTGCTGTATCACCTGACTGTCTGGCTGAACTAAAAAATAAGCCAATTTTTAGCCCATTTGGAGCAAACAGATACCCATTTACAAATGAGCATAAAGTGATGAGAACATCAACATGAACACATTTACACTGAACAGTTCAGGCAACAGAATGGCATACAATCATGAATCATGCAAACCTACTGTATGGTTCAAGAGCTTTCTATTACAAATATGAATTTTTTGCTAACAAAAGAGTCCACTGTAAATCTCACAACATAGCATGATAATGCAAGAGACGCAAAAGACTGCAGGGAAATACTGACAACAAATAATCAATAATCAAGATGTTTCCAACCTTTATACTTACTCTTTTTTCTTAGCCCGTGTTCCTTTTCTCTTAGGACTTTCACCTTCAGAGTCACTGCTACCCTGTAAATGCAATCACCACATCTTTAAGAACAGATTTCAAGATATATGTGTCATATGAGATTCAAGCAACACCAGTACTTGTACCAGTACTTCCAGATAATATCCACTAGATGGCGCAAGTGGCTCTTTTTAAGAAAGCTGATGAGTTGCAGCAGGCGTCTTGTTAGATAATGTATTGTCCATGGTTTTACTGTATTTCCACGTTTATTCATCTCCTTACCCCAGCTCCAATGTTTAAGCGAGCAGGCTCTTGTCTACTGCGATTTGACCTCCTGACTCCATACACATCTGGATGTTCTTCCCACATCTGTGATTAGAAAGCAACGATTCAGCCATTGTCTTTCTGCATGGCTATCTAAATAGTATAGCTTTGCTCATAAGACAGTATAGATTAATTGTAACTGTCGCATAACTGACCATGTGATATAGACTGCACGTGTCCTGTAGGTCTAACCTTCATAATCAGATTAAGAGCCTGATTACACAAATAAAGATGTTAGATAAATCCTAATACTTCGAGGACAGGGACCTTGAATCTGCATTATACATATTAAGTCACCACTGACAACTTAGATGCTTCTCTCAAGCAGAGTGCCTTTTACCTTCTTTACATCAGCCAGACTCTCCTTCTTTCTAACTGGCTTGTCTTTCACTTCTGCCACAGCTCGTTGTGATTTGGATTCTGTAGATTCACTCTCAGACTCTGAATGGCTCTCTGATTCTGAGGAGCTGTTTGACTCAGAGTTGTGGGATCTTCTCCTGTCACTGCCATGCTCACTCTCTGACTGACTTCCAGACTCCGATGCAGAATGGTTGGACTCCTCTGAAGCCGAGTTGCTAAAGGAACAAGAACATGTTCATTCTTTCCATTTTAAAATGTGAGTGTTGAGTTACTGCTTAATAACAGATGCAATTACTATTCTGAACACTCAACAACATAGCAACAAAATGTTGAGTTCAGCTGAGAGAAGGGGCCATTTAAAAAGTCTTTAATAATCAACTTAAATGTATATACATTTAAGCTGCTCATTACATACATCAAAGACCATGATGACACGATTGAGTAGTGGCCCTCAGTTGAAAGGAAAAGGAAACCTCATTACATCATGCAAGTTCCTTGCTCAGCTTAAACAGTCTTACAATGAGCTTGTTCTCTAGGGAATGCTGATCCTCTTACATGCATTTTGAAAAACCCATCTTGAGTTCACAGGCCTGCTTTCAAGACAGCTACAACTAGTTAAAAGCAAAGCAATTTCTTTTGTAACATGCTATTGAGCAAGGGGATCACTTATCAGAGTAATTAAATTCATCACCATTTAGTATCACCACCACCACCAATAAGTTAATCAATATTTAAATCTAGTGTTAAAGTTTTGGATAATCAAAAGGTAAAGACAGAGACTTAAGACAAGACTAGATCTGATCACAACATATTTTCTTAATGCTCTGAAAAATTCCCTGGATAAATAAAGCTAAAAAACCAACACTGATATTGCATAACTCATTTAACTGTTAGTGACCTTTATTAAAATTGTATGACTTGATACTTTCTCATTTTCTTTCTTTGAGAAAGGGGCTAAGAGTTGATGAATCACAATATGAAATAATGAGTCCAGCTCATAAGCACAATAAGTTATTTATTCCAAACAGCTATCTTACATAACGCAGTGTCAAATTACACAAGTTGGTTCAAATCTATGGACCGTCTGACTTTGTGCATGCAGTACCTTGAATGGACAAATGGGGGTACCATAAACGTTCAAAATAGATCACCAAAAACGCTGCCTTAAATGGATTGTGTTGAAAGACTGGTTCGTGTTAAACAGAGATAAAACTGCCATATGTAGTATTGTTTCTCTCCAATTCATATTTTAAGTATACCGAGATTGAAATTTCAAATTATTTTTGCCTTGTAAGTAAAAATGAACATGTCCGTATTCTGACATTGCTGACGACTAAACGGATCCTACCGAACGAAAACGCTTATCTGTAAAAAATAGTTTCCCAAATTATTACAATTCTATTTTTGTGAAAATGAAATTAACCACACAACCCATTCCGAGGTGTAGCTTCCGCTGGCCAAACACGGAAGTAGATGTCTCCTTCCGCTTCTAACTAGGTCAAACCTGGGCGGGACAAAAAGACTCAACTCCAATTACCATAGGCTAGTGTGTTGCTAGGCGGCAGTCTAGCCTATGGCAGTTCAGTGTGTAAGCCCTCGAACTTCGAAACACTTCCTGTTCCTCCTCCGTGTAGTTCTAAGCTCCGACTTTTAATACAGAAAAGTCACCAAGCTGGGCACAAAGCAAGGGCCATTTTGTGACTTAAGACAAGTGTAATTTACTTCGGTGAAACATGCTGTTACACAAATTCACCAGCTTTTCTGTTGTTCATCTACTTTATTGATTACAATTATCGTCACCTATCAGTACGAAGTTATCATCAATGGAAAAGGGCATATTTCACTCAGACCTGAAATAATAAAATGGTTGCCACGATAAAAACAAAAAAACTACAACTGTGGACGTGTGCCCTTTTACAGTGTATTGCCAATAAAAGACAGTGTGGGCATTGGCTAATATCTGCACACAACTTCTCTATGTCTATCTAGATATAAAATGGTCTATTGATGTCAGACTGTCAGAATGATATTGTATTCAAGTTGTGTCAAAATGGGGCCTACACAATATGGCAACAACTCCAATATTAAGAACTTAAGCTAGAACTTCACCTCAATGTAGAAAACAGCATACCAAAAGCTATTTTATTACAATGCATAGCTACTCATGTGGCTTGGGCACTTTGCAGGCCACACACCTGTCCAAATACCATGCAAATGATCTGATATTATCATGGTTTTTAAAAACATCTTTATTGAAGATAATGTGACAATGTTTCCTTCTGCTTGTGTTATATGAATCAATCAATGAATCATATACACAATTCCTATACCTGAGGAAAATGAACACACACACACACACACGTAAATATTTACTGTCTTCATACTAAGAAATTACCTAAATGTTGTAAAATAAATAATTTAAAAAATTCACCCATGTTAACCAATCAGGACACTTGGCCATGGGCCTATCTATATATTCTACATAATGACAAGTAATACAAACAGCCAGATTTAAATATAGACACATCACATTTGGCAAAAACATGAACAAGCTTCAGACATGTTCAAAACAGACACATCAATCTCCATATCACTAAGATGATTGATTATAAAATGAATGCAGCAAGTCATTTTTTCACACCTGCAATAATTCTTAAAGAGCACAGCAATCTTATTACATAATGATGGGGATGATCAATGAACAAAATATCTTACTTGACAAGTAAAATCATTTCACCTAATAAGTTTCAGTTTCATTTGAACCTGGCTATTCAAACAAGGCCTCATTATACAGTACAACTAAGACTAACCTTCCATTGAAAACAAATGAAAAGGTTGGAGATTAAAATATGGTGTGGCACAAGCCTTTGAACATGGTCAAAACTTCGATACTGCACTGTTTAGAGTAGGTTTTGCTGGAGATAACATGCACACACTTTCCAGCAATCTAAAACAAAACAAAATGATTCACAAGTCATTACTATCTGAGGGATTAAAGCATTTTAAGGGCAGAGACAATCTAGACTTAGGTTTCCTAAAACTCCATCACTTGGTCAAAACTTTTTGTGAAGATTCAGAAAAAAAGAAAAATGTAGTTTCATGGAGATTGATTTTGAGGCAAACAAACTACACAAAGCATATTTGTTATAATCCACTCCAAAGGCCCGATGTAGTTCTGACCCTAAATAACTGTAAAGTAATGCATTGTTTCTGAAAAAGATTCAACGTTGATAAAATGGTGCAATGCAGTACCAAGTGTTAAGACAAGGTCATATTACATTATAGCCATAGGACAACAAACATTTGTGACTTATCATTTGTAAGATAATGCAGGGCAAATTAGCTTTACTGTGGTCTTATACAGTCTCTGGGCAATGATCTCTTACATAGGCCTGAAACCTCAGCATTGAGTATAAGAAATGGTAGGAAAATCAGGGTGTGGCTATTAAACAATAGCAAGGTCATTCATACGACACTGGTGCATAACATGAAAACCACGTCGCAAATGTATACACAGGTGACCAACCATGCTTGACAAGGTAAACAATCAAACCAGATGTCAAAAAGGTAAAAAGTATAAGGATCGTACCTTGATGCATTGCTGTGAGTCGAACCTTCATCCTCTTGCTTTTTACTTTTATTCCTCATCATCGTTCTACCTTGAAAATCTTTGTTAGGATGACCTTTAGTCCTGGTATTTACTGTCAAAAAGTTAGAGGCAACATTAACTATCATAGAAGTCCCATACGATTGTGTTTGCTCAGGTGGCAGTGCAAACCCAGACGTTGCGACACGGGTTCAGAAAAAAACATTTAAGTCGAATGATTTAAGAAACATTATTTACATCGTTACTTTAACTATGGCTAAATAAATGACAGCTGCTATTACATTGAGTTAAATATCCATCGTATGTTTCAATATTATCCACGGATCAAGACGCATGCATTAATTCTAACTGCGTCATCAAGTAAAGGATTAGAAAAATATGATTAAAGCATGAGAAAAAAAAGGTAATTTATGAACTATACAATGTAAACATACCAATTCCATGTGAAGAAAGGTGGTATAATGAAGTATTAAGATTCTCGTTCGCTATTTCATAGGGTATAAATATTTATCCTATTAGTATAAAAATAATCGGCAGTAAAAAAAAAAACTTAATCTTAAATTACAGAGAAAAAGTTTGTTCAAATCTGTACTAGGCCTAGTCGATCTTCTTCTACCATCAGACTTAAGGCGACAGACGTGAGAAGCACACTAAAAATGGAGGCGCGCCATGGCTGCCAGAGCCCAGTATGGAAAACAACGACGAGCATTCGCCCAGCAAAGACGACTCTGACGGCTCGAAAACAGCAACAAAAAACACACGAAACGTCTTAATTCCCGTTAAAATACTAATCGTTCAAACGCAACTACAAGGTTTTGCTCTGAAACAACGACTCTCGGTCGAAAGAGGCAAGAGAAACGGTCTGACGAAAGCCCATAGAACCCTTCCCAAGGCTCATCCGCCATCTAGAGCTCCTTCCTAGCTCTGAAAGCTTTGCCTTTGATTGACGTTATTTCCATTTACCCCACACTCAGGTGATGTGAAAGTCCCACCCCTTTTATTTTGTTTAAAACTGCTATTATATAGATCTACCTATATTTCCAACCCCATGGACAAGTCTGAGAATTAAACATTTCTTTCCTCTTTACACAGGTTAGAATACTGAGAGGTTGTAAAAGTATATTAAATATAATTTTTTGCATCCTTTGCATCACTTCCTGTTTGGACAGGAAATAGGACATCAGGAGCCATTTTATAAAGCCTTTGGAGACCATTTCAGGTTTTTAACCATTTGTGATGAAGCCTACACAAACAAGTGTAATCTTGTTTGTAAAGATTTAACAATGGGATTGATTTAACCACAATGGTGTAGATTTATCCGGGTTCCTCCACATATCTTGTCTATTAATTTGGGCACTAAATTCATTTGTTGAGCAACTTCAGAAAAAGATATATGACAGCAAATGAAGACTCCTATAAACTTCATTATAAAAATAATGCACTTATGCCATCTTATAATTTATATAGGCAAAGCTTAATTGAACGAAGTCAGTGTAAACCATCTTAATTTGTCGTATCAATTAAGTTTAATGTGAAGACGCGTGAGTGTTGCGCTAAAAGACTTTCATTCTATGTTAAGATATTTCGCCAAATATGCTCTTATTGTTGTTCACAATTTAATAATGGTATCTTTAAATTTGAAAGTTGTTAGCTAGCATTCCTAATGGCTGGCTAATGAAACAAAGTCAGGAAAAAATACAAGTACATATACTTTATTTAAAAACAACATTTGAATCTCAAATGTACAAAAGCTGATTTCCCCGCCCCCCGCCAAATAAACAACAGTGCAATTTTTCAACGAGTCCACTGAACAGCCAGCTAAAGTGCTCCAATGTCCATGCTTTCAAAAAATAAAACTCCAACTGCGGAAAATCATCCAGTCAGAAAAAAGGTTTCATCTTGTCAAAATTTGTCTACTCGCCAATGACTTGCCATCTTCACGTTAAACAACGCTGTCTCCACTTCAGCAAAATCCAGTTGAATGGCGTCTTGATAGGATAAAAAAGAAGGAAAAAGTTGTAAGCCCACAATGCAGTTGAAAATTAATAACGATGCACTGTCCATTTTAAAAAGGCATGCTAATCTAAACTAAAAATCAAACTTAAGCATAGCTAGCTTTCAGTTAAGTAAGCTAGCATTGCATAAGTGTACTAGTTTCATACTTGAACAGATGTAACAAAAAAAAAACATAAAAAGCCTAAAACAAAGTTGCCAGGTCCATCCATTGTAGCCAGTAGCCAAAGTTTATCAATATGGTGTATGACACGCAAAATACAAAACAAAACAAACAAAAACTTGTTTTCTATCACCTAACTTCAAAATTGTTGGATGTTAATCATCTAAAACAAGCGTAATGAATCATTCAAACGCAACCTCTGTTGGATAATTATGTTGAATACAATTTTCAGTTCAAAGCCGATGAAATATAACACAGCCCAATTTTGATGATTGACTGAATACAAATCCAATCAGAAAGTTTATACATACGGCAAATATTCCGACATGAGTACGAGTCAAATTTTAACATAAAAAAATATTGCAATAAGTACTGTAAGCTATATTGATTTTTTTTTGTATTTTATCGGATCATGAATTGATAAAATTCTTTGTAAATTCTAAGTTATCAAGAAAATGAAAAAGTCAGAGTTAAGTAACTAATCAGCAGCAGCGCTTGAAGTGTTTAAAACATACATCCACCAAGCTATAGAAAAATCCATCGACTGACCACAAGGGGTGTGACATGAGCGTTGTCTAGAGCTAGTGTAGCCTAGCCAACACCTTGTCATGTTATGCTTTAAATTTAAAATAAAATATAGCCATGACTCCATAACTGACAAATATGGAAAAATTATGATGTTCAATTAAAACACTATCAAATCAACAATAAATTGGCAAATTGCATGTGCTATCCAAATTAAGATTATCATTGGCATATTCTTTGAATTGACATGCAAAATGACTACTATATTCACCAAAGCAGAGACAGGAATGACCAACAGATGGATGCCGTAACAGGCCCCAATAACTATTTAAGCAACTCTTCAAACGAAAATAACTTTCAGACATCCACTGTTCAGAATCGGAAAACAAAAATGTCCCCCATACCCCATAAGAGGTGCTAGAGATTGTTGGTTATTTTTAAAATTACAAATAAAATAAATGTGAAATGTAATTGTGTTCTATCTTGCTTTGAGCTTTAAGGCCAAAAAGCTACCAAGATTTGCACCACTTAAACAGAAAATTGAGACTCGAGCAGTTGCACATTCAAGAAGTGGCAACACTCAACATCTAAATGAGTGAAAAAGCCACAGTACAAATTGAAATTTTCATCATTTTACCAAGAGTGATAAAGAGTGAAGTAGTCAAGTAAAAAAATGTGTTACATGAATATTACCATAAAGTGAAGTTCGCCAACTTACTCTTTGAGCAGTGATTAAGTTATGCCTTCTACCTGCTAAGATCAAGGTGTTTGATTGGCCTTTGGCGCCAATTTATCGCTTGCTATGGCAGCAATATTTAAAACCTCTGCATGTGGGATCATCTCTACTTCAAATATCAATAAGTTATTCTCAACTACCATGAAAATATAAATTGCATACTAGCAGTATATAACATTTCACATAAGTTAAATTTCCAAGTTCCAACATAACATATTTACATGTTTATGAAAGAGCCCACCAGTCTTACAAAATATTGAAAACTTACAGAGCTGTCTTCTTTTTTCAACACTTGAGAACTTCGAATCAGTCCATGTCTCAATTCTGTAAGAGATTTAGAAAAATGAATGAAATCCACATTAAGGCACATCTGCATGAATTAAGATACCTGTGGGTAGAGTGAAATGTATATTTACACACGCGGACTGTTCAATGTCCAAACAAATTCTTTCAAATTTGTTGCCCACTTGTCTGAAGCCCACAGGTCCTCTCCTTTTCAAATCAAATCATTTATTTGTATAGCCCTTAATCACCGTTACAGTCTCAAAAGGGCTTTTCAATGTTTCTTGCAGATGACTACTATGACTGGAAAAACTACCCATCTACCTATACCTAGGAATGTGTTTATCCTACATTGTAAAGGCACCAGTCTTTCTAACCTCCACAGTAACAGCAACTATGGATGGATAGCTGATGTTCTCCACTAGCAACTGGTGTTGGCAGCTACTTGCTATTCATGTCAGAGTCATGATAAGTTGTTGCTTTCTTGTTTAATTTTTAAATGTTTTTTTTTTCGTTATCCAAGTTACTTGCAGTTATTTTCAGAACCGCATTTCTAGCACAAACCAAAAAGCCAAGCTTCAAACTAAACTTATATTGAAGGCTAACTTTTTCTCCCTATCTTTCATGCATTGAAACTAGATTGATGGATGACAAACAGATTTTAGAGATTTAAGTATGTTTTGAAAAACCAGGGTTCCTACACCTTTCTGCTGACCAAATTACTTGACTATGACTAAGACTATTCCAGGACATTTCCATAACCAATATTTGTCAGTCTATCTTGCAAATGTCACATTTTTTACATTGAATATCTAATCTGAATGTCCCAGGTCTTATTTCTGGCTACAACTATCACTTAGAACTGATCCCCCTCAAAAGGGGGAAGTGGATCAACAAGCAGCCAAGCTTGACATTAAACACGTCACTGGTTAATTAATTCCATGGCAGTTCAAAAACTATAAGCACATTTTCCATAACGTTTCCAGGCCTGGAAAACACAATGTTTGGATTCCATGACTTTTCCCGGTTTTCCATGACCATGGGAACCCTGAGTATTGTAAATCATTACTTGCCACAGAAAAGAGTACTGTGATTTTACTAACCTAATTACGTTAATAACAAGGCAATATGCATCAAGAAATGTTAATAATACACACGTCACTGTATTTATCACATTATCACATTTCAGATGTTATGTGATGGAATTTCTAATTAGTGTTTTGGTTCCAAATTATTTGAAATGACACTATTATTAGCAAATAAAGTCACAGCTGCCAATAAAAGCAGTAGCTCCAATAATCTATTTCTCACTTTAATTTGGCTGAACATTTTGGGGTTCTTGGGCTCAGTTCCTGAGGAGGAATCCCTTCCAGAAGAGTTTACTGGCAAGTTGCTAATCAAAAGCAGTGACAAGAGGAAATAATGAAATATGCAAACAGAAAGCAGCATATGGCAGCTATATAATGTAGAGCCAATATAGTCATTATTAAAACTCATTTGACAATAGTATTCCTACAATGTCCTGTGTAATTACCTTTAAAACTGCATATATGGAGTGCAAGTGTATAGTTCATTATAAAGTTAATTCCACTCTCTTTGTTTGATTTATTGTTTTACTTCAACAAATCTGAAGTGTTGCTGTAACACTTGCAAACAAAACCGAAACTAAAGAAAGTCTGGCCTCTACCAAAGCACTACCTTAACTCAAGGTATCATGTTTCAATGTGTAGTTGTATATTTTACAGATACCGTTCCAAGCATGTACCTGTTGGTACTCTCTGCTCTTGCAAAATATCACTAGTTTGCTGACTTGTTTCAGACCCAAGGACGTTCATAGGATTGCCTTCTAAAATGCACTTCACATTTTCTGTGCTAGGGTGTAGCAAGTTAGACTTGATGTAAGAGGCCTCTCCTTGAAGGATTATTGATTGAGCCAACAAGTCCACATGCCTAGGTGCCTGAGACTCCCACTGGGTCCAGTCAGTGTAGCAAATCATCTATTCTTAATTGATTATGACCTAATGAGTACAATGTGATCAGTGTTTTCCATTTGTCAGCAAATGTTAATGGTACAGACTGCATGGTTAAGATGCAAAAGACCAATCATGAAGACATTAAAATGCTCTTCACTCAGGTTAGCTAGCTAGTCAGAATACCATCATGACTGAGTCACAAATATACAATCTATGCCTTGTTTATAAGATTTGATTCAACTTTCTTGTCATTGCACAGAGAGTACTGAGACAAGGAAATGCAGTTTGGCATCTAACCAGAAGTGCAAATAGCAGTAAGGTGCAGAATGTGTGCATATGTACAGTGGTAGATAAATATGAAATAAACATTTTTTTTTGTTTTTTAACGTATTGATGTCTTTAATGAGTTGTTTAACTGAATAGCAGTTTTTTAAGCAACTACTTGAGCACATAAGACAAGATGGCTCAGTGAGAAGCCAGGCAGATAATGAGACATCTTCTGGATGCATTCTGAACATCCTCGCAGAAGAGATGTTTTTTTTTTTTTTTAAAAAGGTATACCACTAGAGGGCTATAACACTCAATTAAAGAATTCCCACGGGCTTTGTTGTTTACGCCAAAGCAGGATTCAGTCAAAATTGATGAAGAAGTCACAGCAAAAGCTAGAAACTGGAGAACGTCCTAGTATATTTCTAATGTGGGGAACCTATGTATGCAATGTATTTCATCTTTTTTCTATTCATTCTTTATGGAAGTGTACATCACTGCCACATCATAGACTAGGGGGCGGGGCAAACCGTTCCCTGACTTCTGAACAAACTACACTGCTAAGACACATAGAAACAACATCTGAATATGAAGTTCAGTTGCATTTCCTTTTAATGACATAACAGTTTTAGCCAAAATATGGGTTGTTGATATTCAAAAGTTGAAGCTTGGATTTATAGTGTCTGAAGAAAAATACTAGACAAGAATTGCAAACTTAAATTTAAGTTTGCAATTCTTATTACACTCTGAATAATGTGTACATTGTCAGCAAATAACTTTGGCAACTAATGGGTGGTACCATTTTTTTTTAATATCACCAATAAGTTAAGCAGGGTAAAAATGACTAGCATAGTCAAGATTAAGAGTGAAGATTAAGAGACAACCAAACAAAAGGAAAAAAAATTCTGTTCCAACTACATTACTGTGTTCAGATAGCAAATAGTAATCTTCCATGGATATTTATTCTATTTAAAAAATACTTACAAGTGCTCATTTCAGTGTGAATCACTCCAATCCTGCAATTCACGAATGCCGTGGTAGTAGCTTTATGTCATACCTTTAAAATGGGAAAATACAAGGTTTAGAAAAAGTAACAATAGCACAACCTACTGGCTGCTTATATGTGGCAGTAAAGCTGGTAAGCTACGACTGCAGAAACATTGAAATTTCAGCCTTGACTGGTTGATAAACATACCATTTCGCTTGGGTCAGAAGATTCCCTTTCTTCATCCGCCCAATTTGTGAAACATCAAAGAAATCCCTGCAACATATAAAATACGTGGTTATGATCTTTTATTTGAAACAAACTTCACAAACTCCCCCCCCCAAATTGGCATTAGAACCAAACATGAGTACGGATTTTTCACGATTTTCTATTGATGAGTTTGGGACAATATGTTTCTAATAACTGATTAATATCTCAGCAAAAACCATGGAAGAACAAGATATATGTCTTATGTGGGGAAAATGCTTTACATTTGCATGTTTTTATGGTTTAAAATGCGACAAAATTTGTGTTCAACTGCACTATTATACACTAGACTAAAAATATCCTACTCTGAATAGCCTGGAGAAGGCATTTTGTACATTACTAATCCTTTGGATTCAACATTAGCTAGTTTGTAAATTATCTTAAATAAAAAGTTCTGTATTATCTGTTTCATTGTGTGTAGTTGTTGTCTTCTTATGTGGATAAATCAACAATCTAGTCTGAGAGAGGCTTTTATTTCTTTATTTAATTTTGCTATAGTATTTTATTTTTCTTTTATTTCCTCAGTTTACCATACTTCACATGTAGTGGTGTGTTTTCTGACATAAAATCATCCTTCACATCCTTCTTGTAGGTTTTGTAGAACATGGTAAAACAAAATTAATGTAAATTTTAAAATGACTTCTCCATACAGTACCTCAAAGGGTTAAAAGCCAACACCCTATTTTAGATTTCGAACAAAACTTGAGCTTTTCTAAGATATGGAACATATATTTGGCATAAAAATTGTCTACTAATTGTGTCAAGTGTTTATAAAGAGGGGATTCGTGTCAGTGATTATATTTTGAGCTTTTTTAAATTTTTTCACAATTTATTCCAACTATTTCTTAATAATATTAACCATCTACCACTCCCTGAAATATTGTTTAAGGCTACATTTGCAAACTTAATAGGTTGATTTGAAAACGAATCCATGTTTTAATTTTTTTTTTTTTAATTTTAAAATATGATGAAAAGCTCAAAACATTAAATATAGCGAAAATATACAAAATGATATTAAAGAATCTTGTGTTGAGATCAAACAGTCTCAATTCATCGTTTTAAAACGAAATAACAGTTTATTTTAGTTATTTTAGTCAATCAAATTCAGACAAGGGCATTTGCCCTTTCAAGGACAAAGCAAATTTTAAATGCGTAGGTTGAAAAAAACACTCCTAACAGATCCAGAACAAATATGCCTCTCTAAATATGAACGAAGTTAACTCCAAACACGACTATCAAACAAGCTCATCTCATAAACTAGAGTACAATCAAATCATTTCCGTCTACAAATCGTTTTCTTTATACTTCGCGGTAACAACACACCATGGCCATTTTTACAACACTGCGTCTAACAGTCGTTCTTGCCACCATATTGCCATACACCCTCCGACTCGTTTTGTACAACTATTAATCTACGATTACACTTAATTTCTTACCCATTTCACCGGGCCGTCACTATCCCACTTCATCTGCACGGGCTGGTGTCGCATATTTGGACGTTTTTCGTCGTTTTGGTGGGTCTTTTGGCCGCATCGTTCCGCCCGTCTCTTCTCCGTCCTCTCTGCCTGCTTCTGCTGCTGTCTGTCCTCTTCCCTGGTTCTGCCTTGCTGCTGTCCTTCAGTGGCTCAGCCCACTTTCTCTCAACGTAAGCGCTCTCAACTTCCTCTTTAGTCTCCTCTAATACCGGAGTGGCGGACCTTTTCCCCCCTGCTCTTCCATAAACCACAGCGATCCATTCAATCGTTTAAAAAAAAGAAAGAAAAAAGCGAATGCAATGCAATTTATTTTGATCAGTACCACACATATTATTCTTTAATATAGTGGATATAATGGAGGGAAACCCACACCAAACTCATCTTACCGTACTTTATATTTGCGGAGTAGAGTTTAACCAAGTTTGTATCCTGACAGAATTCTTTAGAATGTAAATCCAAAGTATACATCGGAATTGTCTGATGTAAATTATATGACGATATGGTGTTTTAATGGAAGAAAATAGTAATGCTATTCTGAAAACATAATTGTTTTTGTTTACATTGGTACATGTTTGCTTTATGGTGATCAACGACTGGAGGTCATAGTTTTTATTTTATTTACCACTACACCACTCATCATAGGTTGGCCTATTACTCACTACGCCTGTGCGATGTGTTTGATTCCAGATCAGTTTCTTTTCATTTGCAGACCATCATATCGACACATTTTGTTTCACACATTGGGCATAGCTGCATACCTTGCCAGACTAGTGGGCCACTATTCTGAGCTACACACAACGTAGAAAAGTTTTTCTGGTGGTTAAATTCGTTGTGAAATGAGATGTGAAATGTAATGTGCCTTATTACACATGTATAGCCAGTGAAAGTTGGCTTTTGCCATCCAACAAAATGGATTATTCTTTGAACATCTTTATTTTCCTTTAAATAGTCTGTGTTGATGTTGTTACATATGCCTGCAGGCCTGTTGAACACAATAATGTGTACATGTGTACAAATATGTACATGTATATTACACACATGCACATATCCATTTCTCAGTGACAGAGGTGCAACTGTTGCCGTAATGCCTGAAAACAACAGGGACTACTCCTTTGGGACTACTCCATTTTGGATTAATGATGTGGGACTCATTGAACGAATCTTTCATTTTGAATGCTTTTAGTGAACCGGAAGGTAATATTTACACAAATTTCATGTGAAAGAGGGACTGAATGCGTCATTGGGAGAGTTGCAAATGATGTAGCAGTGACTACAAGTGGTCATTGCTGGAAAATGGACATCAAGACGCTTTCAATAAATAAGAATAATGTCAAACCAGTGGCAATGATTCTCATGAATTAGTTACCATAAGGCCTGCTGTGCCCCGGCTGTGGCATGTTAGCAAAATCAACAAAACTAATCAGAAAATATATGTTTTTTTTCTTCTAACTGACTGAGTCTGAACATCTGATTCCCCACATGAGAATCCAGCTTTCCATGAATATTTTGTCTGTACTGTTCAGCCTTTTTGCGGCTCTGTGTACTCCACCCCCATCACTGACCAATGAGGTGTGAGACACGACAGCGCCTGCTGTTTTGCAGTGGAAGATGTCTTTAAAAAGATCCTCAGCCTAGCAACACGAGGGCAATGCAAACACTGGAGCAACCCAGACACTGAAAGTGAAATTAACATAGCTTTATTGACTGACTGGATGGGTGAGAGCAATGGGGAGGAAACTTTACTCAAATACCATACTTACATTAATCTGCCAAGAAGAAAGATACTTTCCTGGAAACTAATTGCAATCCAAAATTATACATTTTCACAAATTGACATTAGAAATAGGACTGTATTGCCAATATCATTGGGGTTCAAAAATGAATATATTTCTTCTTTAAACAGCACCTATTGATGCAGTTCTAATTTTCTGTCTTGTTTTGTGTCTTGTGCCCCCATGGACGTCTATATGTTTTGGTCAATGCTACTTTATTTTGTGATATGTATTTTGTGTTGGCCATGTACTGGTTGAAGCAAGGTGTCTATTTAACCGTTACTCCTAAACTTGTCTAATCTGGTTCACCTTTTATTTTTCCTATCTCTCCCACTTGAGCATGTAGGTGGCTTATGGTTCTATTTTAAGTAAACATTTTGAGTAAAATATTCCTATTTATTCATTTAGATAAATAAAATAAAATAAGTAATGGAAATAATCTATAGTAAGTGCCCGTTCAAGTGATTCACATATCCAGGCTATCTATCTATCTATAGCCACTGTAAAAGAAACAAATATGTCATCAATGTATCCTTCAATGTAAGCAAAGAGGGACCATGCTCATTGTAGTCTCAGTCACTTGCAGCAAGGAGGAGTCACCAGAGGGGTGTGTCTTTCACCTCCCTTGTGTATCCTGTACACAAATGATAAACATGAATGCACTCAGGTGTATTGAAAAAAACATGCACTAAATGGCGTACATCATATTATGTTGCCAATGACTGCCATAGTTGATATAAGAACTGTTTTGCAGTTCCCTGATATATGTGTTTTAGTCAGCAGGATGGTGACATATGCCACAGCCCTCTTGTTGATTTCATACAATGGTGAGGCCTTTTTATGTTCTTCCACTAACCCCCATTAAGAGCCAGGTGGTCACAGTGTGGAGAGTTGTATTTTAGGATATTTGTTAGGATATTATTGCCAGTAAACCATGCCTTAATGCTGCTACAAGGGACAACAGCAGCCATTCTATCAATAAGACCCCGATGGCTATGTTTTACAACTCTTTTATTTAGTCTAAACTTTATTGTGCTGTAAGTCATTGCAGCCAGATCATTGGTGTCAAACATGTCTGTGTGAGTAGTTTCACTGACATTCTGACATTCAGAATGTGACCATCCCCTTCCTTCCTTCCTTTCTTTCTTTCTTTCTTTCTTTCTTTCTTTCTTTCTTTCTTTCTTTCTTTCTCTCTTCCCCTGAGGCAACCAACTCAAGCTTCCAAGAATCAAAATCAGCAGTTACAAACACTTGTCTGTCCCATAAGCCATCTGCTCAATAGACAATCAGCCATCAATCTGCTCAAAAGGACCTCAGGCACTTTAATGCAGACTGTAATTCTATAATGTTATGGTTGTGTGTAAAGGTTTATGTCTTGTATTGTGTTCTGTACTTTGTGCTATGATCTTTTATTCACTGACAAACTGCCTGTTGACCCTAGACTGAACTGAACTGATCTAAAACTATAACAGATTAACTATTAGATTTTGTAGTGAGAAAATGTAGTGTCAATTGCTGTACGTTTCATCAGCTGAGTGAAACACCTCACTACAGACTTTACAGACAACACAGCCTCAGAATCTGGATAGTCCCGTGTTATTTTGTGCTGCCATCTAGTGGGCAATAATTTATCTTCAGTCAGCTTCTTTATCTGTCTCCCTACCCCCCTTACCTATAAACTATTATTAGTAGAATTTAAGCCTGAAGTTAGATGACAGGAAATTGTGACAAATTAAAAGAATTAAAGGATGTGTGTGTGTGTGTGTGTGTATGTGTGTGTGCACGCGCGTCTGTGACTGGAGAAAGAATGTGAGAGAGAGATCTGTGTGATATCGATTTGCTGAATGGTTGTTGTCATTGATCAACTGACTCCTTATCATTATGTTGTGTGAATTCCCGGGCCTTGACCCGGTAGTCTGCTGTCCCGGTAAAATTGTTTATGAGAAACAAAAAAATGTTGCCTTCAAATGCTGTGGAAAATATTGCAATTACGAGTCGACTGCAAATGAACGACCCAGCATAGTGGTAATTATGACTGGGGATTGTCTATGATACCCCATTTGTCAAGATGTGATGTTTGGCAGAGAGCGTGGAAGTGGCGTCAATAACTGACACTAAACATTATAAATTTGTTTTGCTTAATGTTTGTAAAACTGTTGCTATTTCCACTTTCACTATTTTAGTTTTTAATGAATTAATGGAAACACCAATTACACACCCGATGCCCAATTTCTCTTCTTCATCCTGCTGCTGCAGCACAAGCTAGCTCTGTGATCTAATGGAAAATAATTGCTTAATCTTATAATTAGAGGGATATCATATAAATATCAGAAAAAACATAAGTCTCTATAGGGCTACTATAGGAACAAGTACACTAGGACTTTTCAGGTGCCATTTTGATATTATTTCCACTACAATGAGCAACAGCTTTCTAACAGTTGAAAGCTTTCAGACTTCTGACCTCAGAAGTTGGAGATTACGAGCAGTACTTGAACGCAGCAGAAGCCCACATAATGCTCCTCTTCAGCACCAGGAACAGTGGGCCAGCCTACAGAGCTCTTCCGGAGGATAATCCTCATCTCCATTCCTAATGCAATCAGGAAGGGACAACTACAACCCACCTCAAGGGAAACTCGTTTTGGAAGCAAACTATGAGAAGCTGCGACCAAGGAGTTTATTATCACTAAAATCTTGGACATAAAGAGAGATGGATATTTACGACTCTCTTATTTCTTTTTGAATAACAAAACCTGTCGGTGATAATCTGTCCTCTATAATGTGACAGACAGCTGTCGCATTTTTTCTAGCTTCGGGGAGCTGCTGAAAGAACACAGCCTGCTTTTACTATTTCCATCTTGTGTTTCATCTCAGCATAATGTGGACATATAATCTCGTGTTAACTTTTATTATCGCGGCGGCCTGGCAAGTCAGCTGTGAACCTCAAACTCTTTCTTCACCCGCGACGCAGTTAAATTCAACATCATCCACCATCCTCGGGGATGAACTGACGAGTAATGGCACAGATGCAACGACCGAATCCCGGATTTCATCGTTATTAACGCATCTTCCCACTCTGAAAAACATTGTCATTTTCGTCTGCGTGCTAACAGCTGCCCTCATCACATACCTGGTCATCAAAATATTCAGGTATGCAGGTTGATGCAAATGCTCATCAAATAGAAGGCTAAGAGGCCTAGACCTGGGACATACAACACTACTGTGTGACGCAGTCATGCCTTGTGATTAATGTTGCTGGATATTTTCCTTGTGAACCACTCAAATAATCGATAAGGAGCGCGTGGTCGTGTTAGGGTTCACGTGACGTTGGAAACCCAGAGGGAAAATCACTATGACGATCACATAATGTTGCTATAGGGGGTTATAGTATGTCAGCAGGGTGTGTATAATCACCTCAAGGTGCTCTAAAGTATTTTCTAATCTTTTGTGGTGTCACTGTAATATTTCTATAATATTCCTATAGTGTCTGTGATACTCAATAGTGAATTTATTCTAACTTTATCTCCTATGGTATCACTATAATATTCCTATAATATTCCTGTAGGAACCTTAAACTTGGATGTGATAGTTTTCATTCTGAAATGTATTTTAGGATTACTATTGTTCTCGTTTGTAAGTGAAACGTGAGAGGTGGCTGTTAGTGCGTTAACCAACAGTAGTAGCCTATGCCAATTTGGGCATTCATTTTTTTTACCAATACACAGGATTTGATGTTATAATCCTTTTGTGCCATAATCCAGGGTGAACATTCACACGGAAGTCCAATTTAGATGTCGGAAAGAATGATGCACTAACCCTCACCTGGTGACTCTAGTGGCTACAGTGTCTTAAATCTAAGCAATACTATAAGATAGAAAGCTCCCCTGTATTCTAATATTGCCTATACTCAGTAACACTAAGTAACATAGTCTGTCAAAATACACAGTGCTTCCTTATTTCTTGTCTTTGTCCCAAGTCTGCAACTGTTTGGTTGTTTTTTTCCACAGATCTGGGAGACGGATTAGAAAAACACGAAAATACGACATTATAACTACA
>OOFE01035396.1:4174-14260 GCA_900323365.1 Monocentris japonica | reverse complement strand
AGATGGCGCCCCTCAATGATGAGAACGACGATGAGGACGACTCAACCCTCTTTGATGTCAAATACAGGTTGGCTCTTCTCAAATGACTTCACTAAGAAATTCAAGGTAGAGATATTTATGTTCTTCTTAAGGCATTTCAGAGAATAGCTTTTTCTTCTTTGCTTCCCTTATGAAAAACAACTATAGTAGTGACTCTATTAAGTAGTAGTGAGTGTAGTATACCATAGATTTTAAATACTGTAAAGTACAATAAGGTCATTGTAAACTCACCACAGCCACAGATATGCTACAGACACAGTTAAGTCCCTATAGAAACATTAGAATGATTATTCATTCAGACCAAACAAATCTTTGAAGACAAAAACTGACCCCATAAGCAACAGCACCTGTTCTTCATTTCAAAAGTCTGTTCACTGAGGCCCTTCTCCTTGAAAATTCAAGGACAAAGTTTAAGCTTTGCGTCACGTTGAGTCTATATGAGACTTTGCAGGGTAGCAGCAATGTTTTGGCCCAAATTATTGGCCAATGCTATTGATGCAGCTGTTTCAAGGTTCTCTCTGCTTAACAGCAACATATATATAAACATATACTTAACCTAATCATACAAAGTTTGATGTGGTGATGTGCATTACGAGACAGCATTATCAGATTAGGCCTAATTGTACTGAACTATGCAGTTACAAGATGTCTTTCAACTGCGTATTCTTCTTCAAGAAACACTGTTGTACATTGTTACAATCAGATGTTGACATTAGGTCTCTCCCTTCCGTCCGTTCAATTGTTCTTTAACACAGAACCACTTCCTCAAAGGAAAATATGACCTCCTGTTTACCTGACATTCCTGACTTCCAAGTCAGACAGGACTCTGCAGGCTTACTTCCTCTACTAGCGTGTAGATAGTAATGTCAGATAAAATTATGGTAAAGCTTCTTAAAGTAACTGAGTTTTCACTTATTTTTCAGGTGAATGCCAGCATGGACATGAGTACATGGTGACACTTCTTTTGCCCAGGACAACTTGAATGATTTTCTAACTTTATTCCAGTGTTTTTCTGTTGCCAAGTCTTACCAAATCAACCACTTCATGTGATGCTTGTGCATGTCTTATCCTTGTTTAAAGGACATGGACTGTAGGCATACCATTGTTTGCTGTTTTACTATCAAGTAGCTTAAACAACCTTCCACCTCCTTCTGATATCCTGCTTGGGCTCCATTATGGTGTGACCTGTGTTCGAAAGCCATTCAAATAATCAGGCCATTGGATTATTGGAGTTCAGTCATCTCCTGAACAGTTTTTTGCTTTGTCTTACAATTATTGTCGATTATATGTCATTGTTACACTGTACCTAAACCTTGGGCTATATCTGAGTTGAAGAACTTAAAGTAAGAATCAATGCTTTAAAACTATGATCTGCCCATAGTACAAACAGGGTTAATCATGTCACACATTGTGTGATTTGAGTTGATTAGTATTCATTAAACCGCCCACTTTTTTAGTAAATCTCCCATTAATTTTCTCCAAAGACATTTCAGAAAATTCCTATATAAAGAATTTTAAGTCATGAACCGAATCAAGCAGCTACGAGATGAATCCTGACCTTGTGACAATTGATTCAGAATTTTATTTTGAAAAACGTTAAAAAGGCAAAGGTGCAAGACTGTGTACCTAACGCCTTTTAAGAGGGAATGAACTACTTATCCCATAAGGGATTGCGGGTGATTTCTCCCTCACTTTCATCTGATTTCTCAATGATTTATAGTGATTATCGCCCCTGCGCATACTCCTCTCCTCATCCCTAAAAAAGCACATCATGTCTGACAGAGAAACAATAGTGGAGTACGTTGCTAGCTAGCAGACAGCGACTATGTTAGCTCAGTCAGTCCCGATTGCCGCGAAACTTCGGCATGTGTAACATCCCATTTTTTCCCAGGAAAGACGTACCCACTCATGGGTGTTCAGAGCAGCAAATGTCAAAGCTTTCAGGAACTGGGTGTCAGTTGAATCACTACTGTATGGCATCAGTTAGTGACAGAGAGTACCAGTAAGCTTGATGGCTGCTAAAGGCCATCATTTGGCACATAAAATGTAACATACATTCCATAGAGAATTGTTAATTCAAATGTAGAGTTTGCACACTATGAAGAATACTAATTGATATTTTTTTAACTGTAAACCTTTCTGTTATACCAAATATTATCCATCGACTAACCACTTTATTGTGCATATATACTGTTTGAGGCTTTCTGTCCTTATGAATGGAGTAAGTGTATATTTTTTCACTGTGTGTTGAATGAGACATTACTATTTTGCTGCTATCAGCTGGGGTTTGTTGGGTTTTAAGGGTTCAAGTGCACATATTTGATTAGAAGCTCAAAGAATATCAGGATTTAGTCCTCCCTTGTGCCCGAGTCATGGGCATTTTTTAATTTCTTTATACCTTTATCTTTTAAGCATTTAGCTGGTGCTGTTATCCAAAGTGACTTACAATTAGAAAGTAGGTAAGGGGTTCAGTGTCTTGCTCAAGGACACTTTGACAGGCTGTTGATGGAGTCACTGGCTGTTGTTGGGATCAAACCTGTAACCCTGTAGACGATCTCTCTAACCACTAGGCCATCCTGCTATTGAAATAATAAAACACAATATTTTTTCGTAAATAAGTATTTTTTTTTTCATGTATTTATTGAATACACGCAATGGCTATTCATTTGAATGTTGTAGTAGATGTGATCAGGTGTGTTTTAATAGTGTGACTATTCCATTTGATTAAGTGACCACAGAACGTAGAATGTAGTCACTTCACATTACAGTGGCAGGGAAATGTATGTGAACCCTTTGCCAATTTATCTTATTATGAATCAAAATAATGATTGAATCATCATTTCTAATACATATAATATGACAAATAATGACATGATACTATCTATCTATCTAGCAAAAAATGATCTAACGTTTAGTATCTCTTGTGGAAAAAGTAAAGCCCTTTCCCAGTAATAGGTAAACTGTTTCCATTAATGGCTAACTGTCTCTTGCAATGTCTAACTTCTGAACAGTTCCTTCAGTGTTCCATAGTGCAGATAAAGAAGCTCTCCTCTTGTTGTTAGATGCAATATTATGATGAAATAGAGCAATATTTCATGAGAAATTTACGTGATATGATTTTCATGTGCTTTGAAGGTATTTAAAGGTACAATTTCAGATGCAGGAAACTGGCAGTGACAAATCAACTCAAACTGCCAAATATCTCCATAATGAAAACTGTTGCCAAACAGCAGTAATGTAAAGTAACTAATGTAAAGGCAAGATTGGCAGATACACTCATCATGAACACATTACACAAACACTGCCGTTGCCCTTTAAAGGAAACATTGCATCATGTAGCTATTGAATTAGGTTTTACCTGATACTGAGCAAGTGGTTCACTTATTTTGTCCACAGTATGTATTTAAATGTTAAATAACTTTTATAGCATAAATAATGAAACATTTAGAACTCATTTGCGTCATTTGTCATATATTGTACATACAAGTTATTTGATGATCAGCTATTAAGCTGATGCAAAATAAGACAATGGATTAGCAGGAGAGGTCACAAACCTTTCCTTGTCACTGCACCTTAAATGTAATTTAAACAGCAATGCAGAGTATACCAAGATGAGGTATATTTTCTGAAGAAAATGTGAGTGTGCTTGCTGTAACAGCAATGCAGAGTATATGAAGTATTGTAGGTGACCTTGTGTTTTAATCCAAATGGTGATTTGATAGTGCACCATGGCCTACAGGTGCAAGCTGTTTCCAAGGTATCCAAATGACCTCCATGCCTGGCAGTAATATATTTGTATTGGCCAATCTTATCATATAACAATATACTGGCCATGTGTGCAGCATGTTCTTTACAGGAGAATCAACACTGTGCTGTTTCTTTTTTGTTCAAAACAAAATTATTGTTGTAATTTATAGAAGACTGCACATTTATTAGCACTGTTTAATATACAAGCAATGTGCAGGAGTGTGTGTGAATGTGGACTGATGGTAAGTTACTTTGAATCATACATTGAATCACACGTGCAGTGTATCAAACTTTCAACCTGTTACACAACTAAATTTGATATTATTACTTATGTGTATTTGAATTTTCTGTATACTTTCCATTGAGATTTCAACAATGGTATCCTCATGTTTGACTGCTAGTATATTGTGTGCTTTCCATTAGATGGCTGCCATTCATTTCAGTAAATTGTGTGAAAGGCAT
This sequence comes from Monocentris japonica, assembly GCA_900323365.1. Lineage (NCBI taxonomy): Eukaryota > Metazoa > Chordata > Actinopteri > Trachichthyiformes > Monocentridae > Monocentris > Monocentris japonica. The sequence continues at coordinate 10,012 of OOFE01035396.1, read as the reverse complement.
TTCATGTTGAAAGTTAGTTTTGGACTGTATGTGCAGGAAACTGCAGATTCATTGTTGTGCCTCTACTAAGTCTGTCTGAGTATGATCAGAAGAGTTACTTTTGTACAGTCATCCTCCTCAATCTTGGCAATTTGGCTTCAATACTCTATCCAGAGATAATAAATCAATGTCTTTATTTTATCTTTAGTTTTGTTTGAAACGTTTGGTCCATTGGTGTTCATTTGGGACATTTATTTGAAATGAACCATCTGTGACAGAAAGTTCCTCTTATAAAAGGAATCAAAGTCATTGTAGCTATTTGTAGATTGTAGCTAATTGCCCTGATACCACATCCCCCAATGTTTTAGAAGTATATTGAAGACATGTCCCTGCTTGCTTTCTGACACAGAGCTCTATTATTGTACAGATAATATACATATGTACTCATGGCTGGATCCAGTTTGCATCTTTTCTTCAACAATACTGAAATAAAACTGCTTCCTCTGAAGTGTATATCTCATCTTAAAGGAGTGACTTAAGATGATGTTTGTTGTTTTCCATTCTGATGCAGAATTGAAGTTTCATTCAACGATTGGAATGTTGAATGTTTTAAAAGCAAAACTTTGAGATACACATTATGTTTTATGCATCAAGACAAGACAAATATGCACAAGCTACATTTGGGTTTGTTGCTTGGTACTTTCAATTTTAAACAGAAGATAACACACAATACACTTAAGTAAACGTAGGATAATATTATACAGTAACATCACCACAATTTGAGAAGTGGAACTCTACATCTCTGTAGTATGTTCTCCAAACTGTGACTCCATGCCAGATTCTGGGCTAATTGGTCACAAAACGTTTCTATTTTTGCCAAACTCAGTCAGGCTTTTACAGATAAACCTTTCATTGCTTCAGACTGCTGACGTCTCTAGTAGAACTTTCATGTCTATTCTTAACTTAATTGGCAGCATAATAAGGCCAGCATGTAAGTCAACAGGCGGATTCTGTCAAAACAACACTTCTTTGTGGACAAATCACATGGCTGATAGCAATGAGAGGCTGCCTGTTTCTGGTAACATTAACAGAGGCATTTTCCTGTTAAAAAAACCCAAACATTTCCCAGTTTCAAGACAACTTCACATAACAACTCACTCAACAATCCAGTAATACAACTGTAAGTGAATAGAAGTTTCAGACGTGGTTTGAGCTTTAAGTACAAGCAGAGGTCATCCAAACTAGGGTTAGACCGATATACTGGTTTGCTGCTATATCGCCAAGACATTGGCCTTTTATTAAAAATCAGATATCAGCCAGTCGGTGTTGTAATTGAGGTTCTTCCCTGATCACAGCTTCGTGAAAACAGTCTGCAAAACCTGCAATGAATATATCATTTTCTTTGCACATTTAGTCATTTCAGTGCTTGTTCATTTCAGGGTTTCAGTTCAGAGTATTAACCCTCTGAACCCAGCGTTACCCCTGCATTATGTAAAAAAATTGCCAAAATTAAACCATTTGTCATAGCTAGATCCTGCGAATAGCAAAGAATTCTGTTCACTTTGGCACAACCAGGGATTGCTGAATCATTCCTGTTCCAGTTTCGGTTGCATCAGGAAAAATAAACGCATCTAAGATTAAAATCTTGAGATTTCATCAAAAGTCACTTGATTCCCCATGCATCATTCCAAAAGTTACCAAAAATAAATCATTTGTGCTAGCAAGATACTGTAAAAAAACAGGAAATTTTGCAATCTTTAGCGCAACAGGGGAACTCTGAATGCTACTGCTGCCATTTTCAGTGATGTCGCAACAGTTCCTTGAATCTCGACAAGAGCTAATGCCTTGGTAACAGTTGTAAATATGTCAGTCACTATATCAGTCAAACCCTAATACAAACAAACTATTTTAGAACACATAGTGGAGATCATTTCATACAACGTTAAGACAAATATTACCAATACATGAATTAAAAAAACTCCAAGGTCTTACAGTTGCCACTATACTTTATAGTCTGACCTCCCCACTAAAATTGTCAGTGTAGACGCAACCCTGATGTTCCGTGAGAAAAGTTTGCAGAGTGAGTTTACTGTTGGCTGAGTTTGTGTAAACTGCCTTGTGTGAACAGCTGGTGTGCTCCTTAATCTTTTTAGAGAAGTTGAATACAATTCGACATGGTTCCACCACCCCGTTCTGCTCCCAAGGTAAACCAACAATATCAAATATCTCCTCTTGCTGACTGGAGTTCGATGGGTGTAGAATTTCCAACTGGTTTACAGCATTTTGATTTGACCTCCAGCCTATCCTTGTTAAGATGTTTTCTGTATACATGAAAAGAATAAACAACAATGCTGAAACCTGTTTATAACTTAATTATAAACTAATGTTTATAACGGCATAACACAATAAAATTCCATCACAATAGAATCAATTTATATCACAAGGTGAATATTATGTTGTTGTTTTTAAAATCCCTGATCGAAGGGGTTCATCAGATTAAAAGTTACTTTAGCCAATGCTTATACAGTGAACAAACATTTTCATTGTCATCATTTTCCTTGAAAATTAAATGCTTCCATCTTGTGGCCTAACCAGCGACTCACAAGAAATACAAATTGGGCAACTATTCATGTCTTTGATATCATGGCTAAGATTTCAACCCTTAATGCACCCTATCACAAAATGGGAATTTAAAATATAGATATGTAATCTGATTACTTAATTAATAATCTATATCCATACTGGAAACCTTGATGGACTGTGATCACAGTTTTAAATTGTCTGCTGAATGAAAATAAGGAGCAATCTTGCAGATTTGACATGATCTCTGCAGACAATGGGGTTACACCATATAGTGTGCCATACCGTGTCTTTCCATTTTAAAGGTTGCCATAGAAATCTCAAAAGTGTAAATGACAACTTATCAGTGGAAATATCAATAAATAATGAAGAGAACTCAAGTTAAATTCATCAGAATACAGTAAACAAGAAAATTATTTCACACAATTATTATTTTCTTTGTGAATTGCTACAGAGTATGCTCAGTCACAAAGGTATTTCCTCAAGACTACAGCGGATGTTTCCATGGAGAAATTCCTTGCAGCTATTTGTCTTGGACCTTATTTTCTGGTGGCCTCACAAGTCCCAGTGTGGAGCCGGAGCGCCCCCTGTCTGTGCAATGTGCTCAGAGTCCTAAACTCCAATGGCATAGTGTGTGGATTCGAACTGGAGGTATACTCATATTTTAGAGTATCGTAGTAGTGGTACTTGACTGGTTTGCCTTGTGCATCAAGTTGAAAGGGCCAGAAGCCATATAAATGGATTTCTTCACAGAAGCGAGTGGCCATAGTGTACATCAGGAGCCCAGTGGTTGGCCGCTTAATGTGGACATTGTTGGTCAGCCAATATCTATTGATAAAGAAATAAGTTATTGTATGTTAGTTACAATCTCTCATTTTACATATTGTGCAGTACAATTGTGACAATGTAATATCCTGTATCACTTAGTATCCTATACATAACACTCCAAAGTATGTCCAAGATCTCCAAGCCTACATTCATTAGAAAGGTATCAACTTCATACAATGGCAAACTACTCATGCTTGAGGGTGATATTTAAGCTCAGTTGTCCACTCTAAACAAAGAGACTTGCAGTTGGCAATCTTATTTGTGTGTGTACTCGTATGATGTTGCTGCCCATTTATAGCTCAACAGCTAGCCAGTATGGACATGGGCTACCACTATACTACAACCCCGGTGACAGACATTTTCGCATTGCCTGCTGCTAGCAGAATAGCAGCCACAGACTACTCAACCTACCTCTTCCTACTGTAGGTTACATTAGTACTACAGTACTTTTTACCTTTGTGCTAGTGTGGTGGTTTTACATTACACAAAATAATATTTGCATGGAGAGAGGGTGTGAATGCTGTGCTGTTTGAGTGGGTGAGGCTGTTCTGTTTTTGTCTTTCTCTCCCTGTTTTTTGTTATTATGTAAGATATATCCTGGGAGCATATAGTGGGGAGCTGAATCCTGAATAGTCACAAGTCTGGATTTAGTACCAGCCCAATGTCTTTCTCTGCTGCAGGCCCCCAGAACTGGCCCTTCAACCACACTGTCTGCACAGACATGCTCAATAAGGGATCTTATTTGTTATCATTTGCTTGGGGAATGTTTGCTGTGCACATATGTTCTTTTTCAGCAACACCCTACTCACATTCACACCCTGGAGCTGCTCAGTACAAACACATTTTTCTACAGCAGGCAACCTAGGAGCTCCTAGCAAAGGGATGTCAATTGTGGTCCTCAGGGGTGACTTCAGGGGTAATTGTTCAGACTGAGAAGAGCATTGCTCATTCACTTCCCCGAACATCCAGGCATTCGAACCTACGACTTTTCAGTCACTAGCCCACTTCTCTAACCTTTAGGCTATCACTGCCTCTAATCTAACTGTGCATTCTCTATGGTTAGTGGTAAGGTCATGTTGAGAGGCAGCACTTGTACTCTTTAAAGGGCAGCCAGTACTCAGAGAAGGACAGGGTCAAAGATAGTCAGACTGGCAGGCAGAACATTTATCAGACACCACTATAAAAGGTCAAAGGCAAGCATTTCAGGTGAATTATTTCCTCCTGTAAAACACTGAGCTTACAGTCTGTTAAACACTACAATTAATGCCCCACTTTTGCAATACCTACTGTTAGTAGGGACATAGAAAATGGAGTACTTTGTTCGCAGACTTAGAGTGTATGGTAGGCTTTTAACTAGTAAAGGATGGCTCAGAGCAGCCTGCCTAGTTGACAAATAGGCAAAAGAGGCTTGTTGCCGTTGCCTGACAAAGAGGCAATGGCAACAAAAAGGTCCAGAGTGGGATTTTATAAAGGCTTGAGGGCAGTTCAGACTGTATTTACAAGATATACAAAAAGCATTCCTCAAAAAAGATCCTTGACTGGACCTAAAATAAATGAATGAACACAAATGAAATGTATTTAAAGTATGAACAAAATATAAAGAAAATACAGTGCAGTCCTTAAGTATTTGGACAGTGACACATTTTTTGTTGTTTTGTCTCTGTACTCCAGCACATTGGATTTGAAATGAAACAGTGACTATGAAAAACAACTGTTGAACAGATCAAGAACACTCTCCGGGATGTAGGCATAGATGTGTCAAAGACTACCATCAAGAGAAGAGTACACCGGCACAACCTCAGAGGGTTCACCATAAAATCTCACTGTCCAAATACTTACAGACTGCACTATAACACCACTTAACATTAGTGGTGCGCAAATGCATGAGTATGAATACCTGTTCATGATGGTGAAACACCTCCACTGAAAAACAAAACCCAAATCAAGGGACAGACAATCATTGATCCTAAACCACAAATAACTGAACTGACATGAATACATAAACTATCCTTGAACATTCATTTCAGAATTTAAGACACAAGGACACACTTTTCACAGTGAATCGAGAGAGAGATTTGCTGAGATGACTTGAGGTATCGGATGAGTGAAGAGGGACAGAGTAGCCTTCTCGCACTGACTGCCTCTGGCGATCAGCTTTAATGCTCTGTTTAAAAATAGCCATCAGTGCTGCAGATTAGAGTTTGTCAGCCCCTAGATTATGCTGCTCACAGGTACTCTAAGACGCTGTGTGTCTAAGCTGCAGCTTACCCTCTAACAGCATGGAGAAGACGCAGCGAGGGGAAGGCGATGCGTACATCCACAGTATGCAGTAGAATGAGACGAATGGCCCACTCTACACGCTTCTCTCCCCCCTTAGCCATGAAGGCTGGGATCCACAGCACACTGCCGCTGAGGCTTTTTAGCCGTCGCAGGAAACGTTCCCTCCACTCT